>CAJNOQ010000001.1:0-32585 GCA_905250885.1 Didymodactylos carnosus
AGTAGGGATTTTGAGGTTTCAAGCCTCGCTAAAATTCAAAATAACGGTTGAGGGATCGAAAATTAGTTGGTTTAAAATTAGTTTTCAACGCGGAACTAAAATCTGAAAATCGCGAGTGTGTAGCACTAACTAAAAGAAAGTTATAGAGGTTTTTCTGTCAGTAAAAAAGTCAGAATTTATAAGATATTGCCGCACAGTAGCGTGAGTTATAAAACTTTTAGTGGGGAGGCTGAACCCACCCGGTGGCTACGCCACTAATTTAGACAAGAACTTGGGAAGTAACAACACTTGCCAAGTTCTTGTTCAAGTACTTACTAAGCGAGGAAATTTGTCAGGTACTTCCCAAGTACTCGGAAAGTACTCACGTACCCGGATCAAGTATATTTACTAGGGCTTATTTTTATTTTTGCTGTGTTCTAGACCACATGCAACAGCACTGGGTTATCTAACATCTGGTTTATATGAAGACAAAGGTGCATATCCAAGCGCTGTAGACATTCCGAATGTGAAAATTTTTCGTTTTGAAGAAAATATTTATTATGCTAATATTGATGCATTTAAAAAGTTATTTATAAAAAACATTGGTTTTCGAGTAGAAGATCAATTACGTTTGATGAACGAAGAGGTGACAGGCGTTGAACGTGAATTTAAAGCCGCCATTCATAATAGTAGTAAATCCAAGAAACAACAACAACATATAAAACAACGTTTTCAAAAACAATTTCGAAATGGTAACACATTGAGTAATAATGAAAATATTCTATCGAACGGAGGATCGGTCATGGATGATGTGAATTTGGATCAAGTGACTACTGTTAATGAATCAGGAAAGATTGTACAACATAAAATTATACAAGTAAATGAGTTTCAATTAGTCGATGAAATGGAATTAAATTTGGACGAGAGAGAAAAGGAGAAAGAAAAAAAAGTCAGTAATTAGCACAGCTATTTAACACCATTATAAATTGTCATTCTGTTTAGATTGCAGAAATTAAACGGAAATACCAACCAGTGTTTGAATTCGTTATTATCGATTGTTCGCCGGTGAATTACATTGACATGATGGGAATCAAAACTCTTATTCAAGTAAGAAAAATAGATGTATGCAACTAACCATACAGAATTCATCTGTTTTTTTCAAGATTTACAAAGATTTAAAAGAAGTCAATGTAACGGTGCTATTATGCCAAGTTAGACGTAAGTTGATCATTTGCATATCATTTTATGCCATCTTCTCTATAACTATACACGTGATGTGTATAGTTCAAAACGTTTCCGTCCTTTTGTGTCATTTTTCTAATAATAATATGTGAAACACATTGAAAACTTGCAAACAAAATAAATTAGATTTTGAAAGAATTTTAAATGATATACTATACTACGTAGCAGTTTCAAAATCATTATTCTGTTTATTTTCCTTTACTGCTTTACCTTCGAGCTTTTCCCAGCGTATGTTTACAGATTTTGTTACTAATCACAAGTCATTTTTGTTTATTCTCTTTTCAGCTATGGTTTATCGTCAATTACAACGGATGAATTATATGGATATAGCTGGAAAAGATACGATACATGTTACAATAAATGATGCTGTTTTACATGCACTAAAAACAGTTAGTATCGATGTAAAACATTGTTAAACATCACTATTATTCTCTTTTTACTTTATTTAGCGTGCAAGTAGAGGTGAAACCATACAATTACCAGGAACGGCATTTCCTTTTGTTGGCGTGGAGAATCTATCATATACAGAGGATGATTACGATGGACAAGTAAGTTGTTAGGAAGAGAAGTGAATGCAAGTTTGTTGGAGTATCAATCTATTCAAAAATATTTCTAGTTCAAAGTCCAAGCTACACTTTTTTTGTTCATATATTTCTATCTCTTTGCAGGAAATATCCAAAAATTATTTCTGATTTATCCTGGTAAATTAAACTCAAAAATCATACTGTCATTATATTGATCCCACTTTTATTGTTCGCTCTATTTTTCAACTCTAGTACTTTTACAAAAAATATAATTCAGCGTTTGTGTTTGTTTCTCTATGTACCTAAGATATTTTCAGTTTTCTGATTCAATTATTTAAATAAATTCTCAATTTTTCTTGGCATGCTATAATTTGCTTCATTGAATCGTTGACTATATTTTTTACTTTTACAACTATTCTTTTTTACTCTTTTCTAATTGGATTTCTACTGTAATTGTTTTCTATAAGTTCGTACTATTCTGAAAAAACAATTATTCTAGCATAATTTTTTTTGATAATTGTATTAAATAATAAAAAATCATGAATTTAAAATTAAAACAGAAATTGTACATAGACAACTGGTGGTAGAAATCATTTGGCTGAGACTCACTTGTTCAACCGAACTACTTAATGAAGTAAATGAGCAGATTTATTCTAAATCTGGCATTTGTCTCACGCAGTTTTGTGCTTTTTTTTAGTAATACAATATGCACAAAAATTCTTGTGCCCACCCGTCCATAATTCTGCAAGACTAGATGTTCAGCAATGATTATCAGTTGTTCACTGAAAATACTCAGTAGTACAAAAAAACTTATATTAAAATCAAATACGCCTAGAAATTGACTGGTATCAGAAGCGCACTCGGTTTAATCTCAATGTTTTACAGGTTATAATGCGAACACATACAGATATTATGTACTCAAATATAACTGCACGACTTACTTCCAAAGAAATTTGTTAGGCATCGTTTTTAGGAAAACTATGTTTACCAATTGCGTTTAATGTTTTCTTCGAAAAATAATACGTTTGAAATAAATTATTTAATGAATACAAGTCATGCAGCTGTATTGACCGCTCTACATAATTCAGGAATTTAGATCAATTTGACGTAGATAGTTCGATTGTACGATAAAACACAACAGAAGTATTATAATAGCTGATAACGGAGTGCTACAGTGAATCATAGTTCTCTGATTAGTGCAATGTTGTTTCTGAATCTCATGAATACGTTGATGTAGAGAACGTTCATTCACTGTACTTTAAGTTTCTTCAGTTGAGGGAAACTATCTGCTGTTATCTTTTGTTTAACAGTGTCTGCTGTATTAGTGTGATTAATAATCGCTCTTTCAACATGTTTTGTCGCATTTGCCTCAAGAAATCTGACTTTTGAATGATGATTGACCAGTTTGGAATAAATAATAATTGTTACAATGATTAACGATAATAGATGCAAATGATTAGCTGAAATTTATAACGACCTCTTTGAAAAGACAATACCTTTTTTAAATTCTAAGGTGAACTAAAATCAGTTCAACCTACACTAGATTTTTCAAAAGTAACTAAATTTTATCTATGAAATATGAAAAAGTTATCCAAAAAAAAGTTAGTATTACTTAAAAATATACAATCACAAGTGAGATTTGTCGTTGTAAAAGTGTGGAAGGCAAGAAACGAGCTTGAAAAAATCAAGTATAAAAAAATATCGAACAAGAAAAAATAGAAAACTATTTAATAAACCTATTCGTCAATATTTTGGATATCACAGATCAGTTTTCGTTATCACAGATCAATTTTAGTTATCACAGATCAGTTTTCGTTATCACAGATCAATTTTAGTTATCACAGATCAGTTTTCGTTATCACAGATCAATTGTATTTGACATAACATTAGATTAAACCTGGTATAAATGCGTATGGAACCTTCTTACAATATATCTTCCAATCATTACCATATTTTTGTTGACATCGTTCCATATCCCGTTGATAACGATGAAGTATCATACTGGTGAAAAATACCGGATAGAAATACGGCAATATACCAGGAGTTTGATAACACGATACGGCCCAACAAAATGCCATGCAAATATCTGCCGTATAATGTATCTTTCTTGCATACTTCCACCAACCATCTGAAAGAATAGACATATTATTAAGCTTAAGGTAAAACTAGTGTACTTTAGCATCTTCATTCCGGTTCTGGATCACTAAAGTTGAAATTCTTATATTCAGACAAAAACTACTCACCAATCAATAACGAGTCTCCTGCTTGAGTTTTCAAATATTTTGGATTATCCAATGTTCCATATGGAAGTTGTGGAAATGTATTTCTTGCAACATATATGCCACGCTGTTTTGCACGAAAGCGATTTTTTTGACTTTGTGCACTATCCCAAATATAGTAAGCGCCAAATAGAATAATAAACAACAATAATATGAATGGAACTGATGAATTCTGTTGATTTTCTTTACTATTTTCTAATATGTAATAAGCATGAAATGCATAAACAAACGGCACACCAGCTAGATTCCAATAAATCAACATCCAACCCCATTTTTCGTAAAAAATATCCCAGGTGGTAACAATACACTCTTCTCCTTTCATAATGGCGTTCACGTATAAAAATTGGGCTGTTAACAGAAATATCATTGGTAAACTAATATAACCGTATAATTCGTACTGTTTCACTGCAGCTGACATAATGAGAAAGAATAATAACAACCACGATAAACGTACTTCAGCAAACATTTTTAAGTCCACACGTCTATTCGCAATCCAAATGGATGGATTTAACCAAACACCCATAAAAAAATCGTAAATAAACTCATTTGACATTCGACATGTTTGATTTGTTTTTAAAGCATAAAAATGAATGATAACCGATAAAATATCACTGAATATAACTGAACAACAAAGAATCGACCCAAAATTGTTTGCTAAATATGTTAATGGAAATATACCAGTTATATGAACGACGGCTGCTAAAATTAGCGATAAATACCAACTATATAGTGCATTGCAATTGTATGAATATTGAAAGTTGTTTTCTGTTGGAACAGGCAATCCTTTAACTTTTAATCCGGGAAGAAAAGCAGCAAAAAATAGTTGAATAAGAAAAAATCCTATATAAACTAAAAATGCCGTAATAGTCGGAGTACAGCAATTTTTAAAATCGATAAAGAAATCGGCAAATGACGATGGCCAATAAATACCACCCGATGAGTATTTTAACGATAAACAAAAATAAAACGGCAATACATGAGAGAAGATCATCAAGCCAATATTGCCAGGAGTCCCACCAAACTCTTTGCCAGGCTCTCCCATCCTGAGATTACGATCAAAAATAATCTAAAGAAAAATCACTGAAGAATCAGCTAGCCTAAGTAAAACTGAAATGAAATGTTTTATTTCTTTTTAATAAGAACAAGACGCGGGAGTTTATATCTCCCCTAGAGGCTTGAGGCAAATTGGCATTTTGTACCTCTTCGAATCCTATAAAACGAATACATTTGTCGCATCGAAACGCTCTGTATGTTTTCATACAGCTTGTTATCCATCGTTCATTCTTTTGAGTAGTCTCTCATGTTTCCTGCCCCTTTTTGGCTGGAACCTGTAGCTTTTCATCTCCAATTCATTCTTCTCCAGGCACATTCTCTCAAATTTAAAAATGTAGCCCTTGAAATCTTTGTTGAGGGGGGGGGGAGTATCATAGAATGACAGCCCATGACAGAACGTTATTTAGATTTGAAACATCTGGAAAACTGCTTGAGTTGAGATTATCCGTTAAGATAAATTTAGCGGATTGGTGTTGCTATGACTGACTATTGATTATATCTGTAGATGCGATACAATATGTTTACAGCTAAAGAGTTGATTGGATCTGTTTTGGGCTAATCATTTATTTCATGAAAGAAAATAAAAGAGTATCAGGAATCGGTTAAAATAAGCGAAAATTATGCAGAGGAGCTTTGTCAGCATAATTATGTGAGATTTTACGCTGATTGTAGCGACCTTCGCCCAGCGTTTCCTCTAGCTTAACTTAACCTTAGGAATGGCAAGTCGATTCTTAGCTTACATTAGGCTCACGTTTCACGAAGACAAACTTAAGTGAACACTAGAACGCCCGTAGCGGTCATTTTGACCGTTTTGTGATTTTTATCCTTAATAAAACAAACTGCATACAATTTATTTAAATTATGTCATAACTTTTAATCTGTCCCACAAAAATTATTTTTTGCAGAATTTTTAATTCATTTTTGAATTCAGAACCATTTTTAAGTATAAAATTTTAAAAAAAACAGTAACGGTCAAAATGACCGCTTTAGGCGTTCTAGGTCATGAAAATTTCCGGGCGTTCTAGTGTTAAAGTGAAGAGTTAATCCCTAGAGAACGTACTTGTGCCCAAGTACTCCGCTTGCGTAATGAAGCCAGTACTTGTCTTTTTTCCAGAAGTAAATTTACTTGTAAGTATTTGATTTTTCACTTGAATCAAGCTTGTCACAAGCACTTGTCAAGTAGAATTACAAGCACTTGGATGGTTTTCAAGGTAATATTATTCGAGTGTTTCTCTATTGTCGATTAATATTCGCTTTGTGAACTTATATTATTTTATGTCTGAAGTCCACAAAGAAAACACGTTTTCTTAAGCATAGGTATGTAAATAGATAGTGGCGAGCCGTCCTAACCTGTATTATCCACTCAACTGCTGATTTTAACCCTATTTTCAGTCAAAAAAAAAGTGTTTATAAGTAGTAAGTAAGTAAAAATGACATTTAAGACAAAAAGAGACTCTAAACAAAAGAGTAAGATACAGTTTAACAAATTAAAACAAGAGATAAAACAATAAAATAAATTTTCACTCTTTCTTTATATCGCTACATCACTACATAAGAGTTCACCGACGTTAAAATAAATTGTTTGTTGGAGTTCGAAATGTAAACTGTTCGATTAACTCTTTTTAAAAACCCTTTTGATTTTTTGCTCAAACTGGAAAATCCTTCGCAACTTGAAAAACCCAAACCGATGTGTCCCTAAACCAAATGCGTTTAGAACTGGTTTTTACCAAAGTTAAAAAATCCTTGGACTCTTTCTAAAGAACCCTTTTTAGTTTTTTGGTCAAACAGAAAAACCCTTTTGGTTTTCAAATACGCTTTTTTCGGTTTAGGATAATAAAAAGCCTTTACTTGCCAAGGACGTTCACAAAGTACTTCTTAGCAATAAAAGCAAGTATTTTTATCACTACAGGAGTTTCACAAAAACTTTGATTATGCCAGTCGCAAAAGCCGATACTTCTGCAGATTGATCATGCTACCACTATCACTATCACGCTACAATCCAGAAGGCAATCGACCTGTAGAAGAATCTAAAAGCCATTCAAAGATATATTTATGACCGGAGAAAGGGTATGTTAATGTATAAAAGAAAGATAGTTTTTTTATTACCTTTTTTTAATACATTAAGAATGGTTTGTTACAAATTTGAAGGCAATGAAGAGTGATGATATAGTTTCACGGTTGAAAATGATACGTCTGTGAAAGTCACGTGTTACTTTCGCCATGACATCATCAGCGTGTAGGAGATATGATGATGCCAGTTGTTCATGTCTTTTTTTCCACAGTCTGCTCAATTATTCTTGTCTCGAAATTTCTCTTATCACTAATGCTTTCACTTATAGTGAAACCTATTTTGTATGAACATTTTTGTACTACATTCCTGGTATTGAGCCATTTCCTACTGCTCGCTAGACCCACCGAATAGATTATGTAAATAAAGATCTATCAAATGATATAAGTTGGACTAAAGCGTTTTTTCATTTCTCACGTTTCTACTAACAAAGCCGCGTCAGTCATTTTCTTCTTTTTAACTCGTTTTAGATTCATCTTCTTCTTCTTTCGACCGCGTTGTGCAAAATCCGACTAAATTTTGTTCGCTTTCGTGCATATATTATCGTTTACGTCACGCATTTATTTTCAAAATGACTTACGACGGAAGGTCCCCACGTGTCAAATTGATTTTCAAATGCGATATATACCAGTTTGTAGACCTTGATGCGCTGATTATCATGGTATAAAGTATTTTCCCCCATAGGCCTTATTTGAAGCGCCAGATCGATTTTACATTTCGAAGGATCAAGCTGACATACGTATTGGGAGACTTGAATTTCAAGGATATTATAGTTTCAAACGATCAAGCTTCTGCCATCGGATGCGTCGCATTCGACTATACGTTCTCACATGCCAAACTAAAATAGGAAGTGCATACTTCACTATCACTAATATTGTAAGTATATAGTACTGAAATATTTTACTCGAAGTATTTCTACTCACAACATTAGTGATATTGAAATATGCAAAGTAAACGCCCTCTATTTTAGTTTAACATGTAAGAATGTATAGTCGAATGCGACGCATCCGACAGCAAAACCCTGATCGCTTGAAACTATAATATATTCTTGGAATCCAAGTATCCCAATACGTATGTCAAATTAATCCTTCGAAATGTAAAATCGATCTGGCGCTTCAAATAAGGCCTATAGGGGAAAATACTTTATGCCATCGTAATCAGCACATCAAGCTGTACAAACTGGTATATATCGCATTCGAAAATCAACGTGGCACGTGAGGACCTCTCCTCGTTAGTTGACGTAGTTCTTTCTTGTATTTTATAATTTCTATAAAAAACATATTTTTACTTCGCGACCTATTTCTATAGAGCACGGTTCAGTCGACCATTTCAGATTATTTTTGTCCATAGGAGAGTTTTGTAAAGGCAACATTTTGATGAACGTGGGCGAAAACCGCAGATCAAAAAAGTTTAAGTTTGACCCAGTATTTAAATTTTACGAAAAGTCCAAAAAATCAAAGTTTTGCACCTGAAGTTGTAGCTTTATTAGTGCTACAAACTGCTGGTTCAGAATCTCTTGATTCTCAGATTCATCATGGGTTTCTAGAGACCAAACTTCTAAAGAATGACTTGATGAATTTATTATCTTCTACAACCCTTTTCACCTTCGACCAGTTGGAATATCTTCGATATTATAACACAACCCCAATTCACTTATCATCACCATATCTTTTATCAAAACTTACGATGAAAACTAATCTTAAGGCACTTTTTGTGTATTTTGAGAAAAATGTTTAATACGTTCACTGTCCATGTATCATATATGATTCATTTAATTTTGGATTTCTGTTTTGGGTTCTCTTGTGAACGTGTTAAAACGGGAATACATTTCATCGTATTTTATTGAAACATAACGCTAAAAGTTGATCCTCTTAACCGTTATAGACTATTCCATAAATTCCATTATGATACCCATGATGTACTCCATATATATCATAGGGGCATAAACTTGATTCCATCCGCAAGGAGAAAACTGCGACAAAATGGCTCATTTTGTACAAAATATGAATTTTGAAGCCGAAGATCTCAGGTTCAAAACCGTCTATAGCCCTAAAAATGTTTTTATGAACAACCTATAGCTAAGCCTATAAATAGAATTAAAAGTTCTAACATTTACTTTGTTTAAATAGAACAGACCTCAAGACTTTGCTAAAAAACTGATTTTTGCTCTTAGTACAACCTGTACCAGAAAAACTAAAACTACACATAGGACTCGCGATTGCGTCATTTTATAGTAGACACTTTGAAGTACTTCCGGTGAACATTTTTCGTCTTGATCATGTGATGTTAGCGCAATACACGCGTTGAAAATTGACTAATTTGGTCTAAGCGCGAAACTTTTCGTAAAATTTAAATAAAGGATCAAACTTAAACTTTTTTGATCTGCAGTTTTCGCCCATATTCATCAAAATGTCGCCTTTACAAAAGTCTCCTATGGACAAAAAAAATCTGAAATGGACCATTGAATTACTCAGATTATGAGGTAAGAATAATAGCTCCTAAGCAGAGTATTTTACATCAAAATAGTAAGTTGAATTTCTTTATTTCAAACTTGAATGTTTTTTCACTTTAAGCTTAAACGTTTATTAAAGGGTCTCGCTTTATAAACAAAAAAGACTATTGTGCCAATTTGTATGTTGTCTGTATGATATTCATTTATATCAATTTCTTGTGTCATAGTCAGAGCCCTGCAGGTTAAACCTAATCTAACCTATAGTTTAGGTTAGAATTAGGTTACAAAAGTTATAGATTAGGTTAGATTGTAGGTTATGTTTTAATTTTTTTTGATTTCTTTCTACTTTTGTGCAAGCGAAATTTTTTTCTGATTTTTTTCTAATTCTTTGAACTGCAAAAAAGTCAATGACATGTATGACTTTTGTCATATATACGTGAAACGTTCTGTGGGTTGGAAACAAAAAATCACAGGCTAGGTTAGGTTAGAACTAGGTTGTGAAATTTTGTATAGGTTAGGTTATAGGTTGTCAAAAAGTGGCAACCTGCAGGACTCCGGTCATAGTACACAAAAATGTATATCCAATTATTTTTTAACCTTGTCCAAATCATTGTAGTGTGATTCCTATCGGACAAAAACAGCTTTATGGAGTAGAAGCAGTAATATTAATTTATTTGATTAATACCTCAGGTTTTTATGCATAAGGTATTTTCTTTCCCTATTGACGTCAAAAGAACAAATATTTTTCACACATCAGTTACATTTTTTATATTCTGTTTCAGTTCGCCATTTTCAATTTCATATACAACAAACACATCTGCTAGTAATAATTAGCTATAAACGATGAAGGCTGTGTGTATGTACATGAAACAATTTATAACAAAAAAACAACAACACAATTTCCAGAACGAAATAAATTATATAATTGAAAATTAAATTATTAAATAATTGAAAATTTTCATAAATAAACATCAATTAGTTTAGAAAGGTAAATAATCAATTTGTCTAAGATGACAGATTTTGCTGTTAAGATTAGAATGTATTTAATAATACTGTTGAGCTAGTATTGATAAGCTCAAAAAAATGACTGTTTTCCGAGCATTGAAGTGATTAAATTCTTATTTTGTTTTTTCTTTTATGTGAAGAAACTAAAATGATAGAATAGCATTTGAATATCGTCGTAGGTAAAGCTATACCCTATTAATATTATTAAAAACATGTAATCACTCTCTCACAATTTGCCTTGTACGTGTAGGAAAGAGAAGTGAAGACACAGAAGGATGGATTAAAAAACGTGTAAGCATGATAGAGGAAAAACAGACTATACTTCTTTTTTCTTTTCGTAGAAAGAAAAGCAAGACATGGTGTAATTTACTTACCTACTTACTTATAACGACGTTCACATTTTACTCTAAACAGTAAATAAATTCATCTTTTTCATATATTAACTGAACTATAGAAAACTGTCATACATTTTTTGTTGTCCAAATTAATTATGAGTATAAATTCATGATTTTTTGGATTTTTCTTTATTAAATAGTTTAATCTAATCAGTCACATAGTAATGATAAGCAAAAGAAGATGGTTACTTATCAAAATGACGTTTGACAATACAGTAATATCGAACATATCTGCTGCTCCTTACAGCATGTGCAAACTTGTAGTGAATAAATACTTTATTCCCATATAATGACATTTATTCAAACATCAATGTTTCGGCTTGGTAAAGCCTTTTTCAAAAATAGAAAGAATGAAACTAGAAATAACATCTGCATGTGTAAAATTACATATGTTAATATTATTTCTAGTTTCACTCTTTCTATTTTTGAAAAAGGCTTTATCAAGCCGAAACATTGATGTTTGAATAAATGTCATTATATGGGAATAAAGTATTTATTCACTACAAGTAATAGTTCCATATTTTGCTCATAATATAAACGATCATATCAGTTATGATGTGTCCGTCTATATCGTCAAAGTTTTCCTTGTACGATTAATAACTAATTGAGATAGATAACTTTTTGAAAAGAAAAATGTGCAGTATACACCCTTTTTATTTGACTTATGGTTATTATCCATGTCTACTGTTACGCATCAGAAAACTTTTTTTCTTTTAGTTGATTAAAAAGGAAAAACATAAAAATTTTTTGTTCAAGACTAGTAACATACTTTTTTCATTATAATTTTTATATTATGTTTTTAAGAAGAAATCGACAGATATTTTTCTCTATTTTTAATACAAACTCTTCTTCATTTGGATCACGTTTATTTATTTGTTTATTTTGTTTCTTACAAGTAGGAACTATCCCACGTTTAGTATCTTTTTGTTTGATAAATATTTATTTAGTGTATGTAAAATCAACTAACTATAGAAAGCAAATATTTTCGCGTTTTCTTATTTAAGACACCTGATATGTTTTAATAAAGAAAAAATATATAACTTTAGTATTAAGCAATCGATTTGATTTGATCAAAAAAAAAAAATGAAATGCCTTTATTCATTCACACAACAAATGTTTGATAAAAACATGACTCATTCAGTGACAGTTCTTTTTAAATCATTGGCTTTTCAGTGCATAAAACAAAAAAGTGACAATAAAATGTTGTTGAGTTCTGAAAAAAAAGCATCAGATCAAAATAAAAAACATTTCTATTTCAAAACTTCAAGGTTTTTTTCAGTATCGTAATTAGTCGACTACTAATTCGAGATACTGTTTAAATCTGAACATTTATAAAATATTTCAGTTGAAGTTTAACTTTTCACCTTATGAGATTAGACAGTGTTTTATTCAAGTTTTTATTTCTTCGGGATGGTAGTTGAAAATTCTGAGAAAAGTTAGTTTTCATGGGTAAGTTTCTAATTTCTTTTATTTTTTATTCGTTAAGTTTCTAATTTCTTTTATTTTTTATTCGTTAAGTTTTGTACATAAAAATTAATTTTCATTTCTTTGACATAGTGACTTTGAACTTTTGTTAGTTTTAAAGTTAATCTGAAAATATCTATTTTGTTTTCTGATTTAAATAACGTATATGAAAGATGTTTACTATCTAACAGGATCGTTTAAATTTATTTAATTTAGAAGCTAAATAAATGGTCGTATGTCGTCAACTTCGTTTACTCCTATGGAAAAATTTCACAATCCGACGACGAAAATGGGTAAAAATGTCATGTACAGAGAATGATAAAAGCGATCTTTCTTTCTTTCCTACTTAAATTATTTATTTTAAAAATAAATCGTTCAACTTTAAAACAATTCTCATACACACATCTTATAATAGACTAAACTTTTTCAGATCTTTTCTAGATATTATAGTTGAGGGAAAATATCACAAACAAAAGTAGATAACCACTTTTATCATTCACTGTATATATAGCTCGATAAAATGTTTATAAATACTTCTTTTTTTTTAATGTTAGACACGTGTATTATTCGAATTAATATGGCCATTATTTTTGTTTTTGATTTTAATGTGGGTTCGTAGTCGTGGATTAACAGTTTATTATCCTGCTTGTAAGTAGTAACTAGATGTATATGTTTTAATCGAGTGTTTTACTCGAATATACTTGAATTTTTTTCTCTATCTAGGCTACAATGATCCGAAACAATTGGGTTCATCCGGTTTTTTACCAGCATTACAAACATATCTATGTCGTTTAAATAATACATGTTGGAATTACCCATTGTCAACAGATGATACCCAAATATCTGGGTAATAAGAGTGTTTGATTGACTAATATTGAAAATAATAAAAAAGAATTTTGTTTTTTGTTTTTTAGCTTTATCGAGATGATATCGAATGCATCTGAAGCATTATCACTTCTACTTGAAAACAAAGATACAGGTCCGATAATATTTCAACTTTATCAACTTATACGTAATACAAGTTCAAATGTTGACGTACTAAACACCTATTGGGATGGTTATATTTCTGTTAATTTATCAACACAATCATTCAACTATTCAAAATCAATATCAAATCAAACACTAAATACAATATTCACAAATCCAATATCATTAACAAATTTACATCAAAAGTGGCTCATTAAAGATAATAGTACACAAACAAAATCAAATTCAGAAGTCATGATCGAAATTTTATTACAATTTTCATTACCAATTCCTCCTGTAAATGAAAAGTTTTGGTAATCAAATTTTATTGCACTATAAAAATTTTTCTTCTTTTCGTTGTAGGTGAGATATCAGAATGAAACAGATGTTAAAAATGCGTTTTGTACGAATAATCAATTTAATAAAACATTCCAGTTGAAACCAGCACAACAAATAGCTAGAGATACTGCAAAAAATGAATTATGCAGTTTATCTGATAGTGATTTATTTAATTTTTTAATTACTTTAAAAACCGACTTAGATGGTATTTATATGAAGGTAAACATAAAATGGAACACAAGAGAGAATAATATTTTTTCATATTTGTTTATTATTTTAGGAAAAATTGAGCAATATTTCAACACCTATTCTAATTCAAAATGTTTATGGAGTACGTAGAAATCATTTATTAACAAAATATTTATTATGACGGATGCCAATAATGTAAAAACAATAGCAAAATTTTTTTTCCGTTTCTTTTTTGGCATGACGAGCTCGTCGATCTGGAGAGGAAAATATGTCTTTTAGTGTTTGAAAAACTTATTTTCATGTCGAAAAACCCTTTAGTTTTCAAAAACACTTGTTTTCTGTGCTTCTGACTTTTCGTTGTTGATAAAATTCATTTTTTCTATATCACGAGCGAAAAAATCGGAATTATAACCGTAATTCTTCGTAGATCTCATATTCGGAATTACTGTCCAAAACTGAGTCGATCGCTATATATTTCGAAATTTTCGTTGATTTTCATTTTTTGACGAAAATCTCAGTAGTTTTTCGACGTGAAAATCTAAAAAGATTCAAAAAAGTCGGATAGCATAAAAAAGTATATTATTTGATTCAGTGTGTGACACTGATTTCGAGTATGATATCTTACTGCATAAGACAATGAGTTCTGATGAAGAAAATTGAGAATTACGGTTAGAATTCTGATTCTTTTGCTCCTGATCTAGAAAATATGAATTTTCTCAATGACAAAGCAAAATGGACAAAAAGCGACTTATACTTTTGAAGCTCGTTCAATGGTGATTTTAATGAATTACTTACGTTAATTTTTATATTTAGATGCACGCTGTTTGGCAAAATTTAACTGTTCTACTAAATTCGCTTAATATGACACTATTTCCATCTGAAAATCAAAATAATATTAGTTTTAGGTAAGATATAAGAGATGAGGGCTACTAGTACAAGACTTGGTTAGACCATATTGTACAGTTTGTATGATGTTGATTTTTTTATTAGTTTTGCTGGTATCTGTGGTGGAAGAGAAGATCTTAGTCGACAATTTCAAGTATCTCCACCAACCAATAGTGTTTTAGACGAAAGCCAGGAAATAAATGAAACAAGTGTTAAACGATTAAAACGTTCTAAAACGAAGGACAACATAAAACGATCAAGCGTAAAGGCTTTAGCGTCTCCTAGTCTACAACATTTGTTGGAATCGGATTTAACCAAATATAGTAAGATGTTAATAGTTAGTTCGAAAGCAGAAACATCAAATTCAACAAATACAACATCCAGTGATATTGACTGGATTGATTTCGCATCAAATTTGATGTATTTCAATGATACTGAATTATGTGAGGAAAGTTTTATATATGGCAGTGGAGATATTCAACAAATTCAAATTATTAATCGTACATGTCGTTGCGTATATATGGACCAAATATTAAATTCAATATCAGAAATTCGTTTTCTAATAAGATTAATTAGACCATTATTGTATGGTAAAATATTGTATTATCCAAATAATCCACAATACAATCAAATAATTAAGAGAATGAATGCAATATTTGAATCATTGGACGAATTTATTATACTAATGAAAAATATTCAAAAAGCCATTTATCCATCATTAACAGTTCTAAATAGAATATGTTCAAGATTACCATTATTTGGAAATATAAATTGTTCACAAATTCAATCGTATCAATATATGGCAGCAATATTTACAGTATTTCAAGAATTTCTTTCGTGTACCGAACGTAATAGATTTCAACCTGTTGAAAGCAGTGCTGATCTTGTTACAAAAGCACTAAATCTCTCATTTACATATAGCTTTTTGGCCGGTATCGAATTTCTTAATGATATTGTAGATGATGAATTACCAAAACATATTAAATATAAAATTCGTATGCCACTTGATTCGGTTGATTCAACATTTCGTCAACAAAATAGATATTTTTCATTTAAACCTCGAACAGATGCACCACTCTCAACAAAATATTTTTCATTTGGTTTTATTTATTTAATGAATAGTCTTGAACGTGCTTTTATTAGTATTCAAACAAATACAAGTTTAGGTTATGGTGTTAAAACACAACAATATCCTTATCCATGCTATGTCAATGATAAATTTATCAATGCTGTGTCACGAATGTTACCCTTATTTATGGTACTCGGATGGATATTCACAGTATCAATGAATGTCAAAGATATTGTCCATGAAAAAGAGAAACGTTTGAAAGAAATAATGAAAATAATGGGATTATACGATACTGTTCATTGGTTCTCGTGGTTTATCTGGTGTTCATTCATTATGATGATAACAGCAATATTTCTTGTACTTATAATAAAATACGGCAACATAACAAGATTCTCAAATTTTCTAATATTATTAATCTTTTTCTTATGTTTTACATTTGCTACAATTACTCAATGTTTTCTGATGAGCGTGTTTTTTAATAGAGCAAATTTAGCAGCATGTGGTGCCGGTATTCTATTCTTTCTTCTTTACTTACCATATACAGTATTACTAAATTATTCTGATGTAACATTAAGATGGCATAAAATTATTTCTTGTTTATCATCGACTGTAGCATTTGGTATTGGTTGTGATTACATTGCAAAATGGGAAGAACGTGCAAAAGGTATTCAGTGGGATAATATTAATAAAGGTACACGACCTGCTGACAACTTTTCATTTTTATATTGTATGATTATGATGTTAATTGATTCTATTATATACATGTTCTTTACATGGTATATTGAAAACGTTTTTCCTGGCGAATTTGGCATTCCAAAACCATGGTATTTTCCATTTACAAAAACATACTGGTTTGGTTACGATGTTAATAAAATACGTAAACGAACAGAGTATTTAATAAATTTAGAAAAAAATCAATCTGAGAATACAAACGAGTTAGATAATCGTGTAAAACAACGTTCAGCATCAATAGAATCATATTCCGATGGCGAAGTAGGAGTTGAAATTATAAACTTATGTAAATATTATAACAATAAATTGGCATTAAAAAATCTATCTGTTAAATTTTATCAGAATCAAATAACTTCGTTCTTGGGCAGAAATGGTGCTGGTAAATCAACAACATGGTAAGTAGATAAATATTTTAGTAGGATTCTATGTATATATTAATTTTTATTAGGTCAATTTTAACGGGATTAATTCCTCCAACATCGGGGACTGCTTATATCGATGGATGGGATATTTTAACGGATATCAAGAAAATACGTCAAAATATTGGTTTTACACCACAACATAACGTTTTATTTGATCTATTAACAGTTAGAGAACATTTAGAGTTTTTTGCACGATTAAAAGGAGCAGCAGACGAGACAATTGATATTGAAATAGAACGTATGTTAGATGATTTGATGTTAACAAATAAACGAGATAATTATTCAACAGAACTATCTGGCGGCATGAAACGTAAATTGAGTATTGCTATAGCATTTTGTGCCAATAGTAAAACGGTCATTTTGGATGAACCAACGGTAAATAATTTTTATTCGACTTTTGTATGTAAAATCTTATCAGTTTTGTTATACTTAGGCTGGAGTCGACCCATTTGCACGTCGAAGTATTTGGGATTTACTATTGAAATATAAACAAGGACGTACAATAATTATATCGACACATTTCATGGATGAAGCAGACTTATTAGGCGATCGAATTGCCATTATATCTTCGGGTGAACTACGTTGTGTTGGTACAAGTATGTTTTTGAAACGAAAATATGCCGAAGGTTACAATTTAATTGTTGAATTTACATCTGTTTCTGATGAAGAAGAATTGAAAACACACAGTGATGTAAATATTATTAAAAGAAAATGAGCCTTTAATAATCATGATTTTTATTTGTAGGAAAACGTTATGAACAATAATTCAACAATCGATGATAATGCTTCAAAATTAGTTAATAGTTCTAACATTGAGCTACGAACAATTAGTCGCAATAATAAGAGTGGACAATTTGAGAAATTAACTGATTTTCTTAAATCGTTTATATCGGATATTTCTGTCAAAGAGGAACATGGTGATCAAATAACCTATGTCATTTTGGACGATGAAGCACATACAAGATTTTTTCCAGAAATGTTAAAACAACTTGATAAAAGAAAAGAATTGTTTCGAATAAAAAACTATGGTCTATCGAATAGCAATCTAGAACAAGTGTTTCTAAATGTAGCAGATGAAGCAAAATGTGTTGAGGATTATGAAAGATCAAGTGTTTGGAAAAAATTAGCTTTATATATTAAGAAATGTTTTGGCTGTAAAACTTTATCAAGTAATGTTTTAGTTTCAGAAGAAAACAACGAGCAAGAGATAGTATCTGACACATGTCTAAGTGGTATGTTAAATCTTATACATAAATTTTTAGAAAAAGTTATCATCAATCGGTTAAACGTTTTGCTAGAGAGATGTTAATCTATGCAAACTCAACGCACTAGAGAATCATCTACTTATTTTTTCCGATGTTATCATATTTTCTATCCGTATAAATATTCATTATTATTATTTACCTATAATTTGATATTTATATTTTAGACGAATGGGGTGTCTATGCTAAGGATCGTCATACTGGACTAAGTTTAATTGGAATACAGTTTTTAGCATTAATTATCAAACGATTTCATCGTACCAAACGTAACACCAAAGGCTTTATCGCTGAATTAATATTACCAATTATCTTTGTTTTACTTGCCATGTTGGTTGCCACATTGAAACCAAATCAACAAGATTCTCCACCGTTAATATTACATCCATGGTACTGGTATACACCCAATTATTTTTTTCAGTCACTTGCCAAGGATGCGTCAAACGTTTCGCAGTCAACGTTACAAACTTTTTATAAATCACCTAGTATTGGAACAAGATGTATGAATGATACAATGTTAGATAGGCAAAAATATCCATGTAATGCATCAGCCGTTGGTTACACATATGTTCAACCCAGTTCACAAATAATGGCTGCCTTGAATGCTGTTAATTATAATCAAACAAAAATATCTCCTGAGTGTGATTGTGATAAAAAAATGCAAACGTGTCCAGTTGGTGCAAGTGGACCACCACCAAGTTACGATCAAATAGAAACAAAAGATATAGTCAAACACTTGACAGACTATAATATTACTGATTGGATAATTAAAACTCAATACAATGATGAATATGTAATGAAACGTTTTGGAGGTATAGAGTTTCTATCAAAAGCTTTAGAAGAAAACGGTATAAATACGATAAATACTAGTCTTATTAATCAGTTGGCTAACATGAATAATATTGTTGTGAATGAAGAAAAAATTGCTGAGCTATTTCGTATCCATCAACCACAAGTAGCGGTTTGGTACGACAATATGGGTTGGCCATCATCACTTGCTTATTTAAACATTTTTAATAACGCCTTACTTCGTAGTTTACTACCGTCATCAGACGTTAAAGACTATGGTATAACCGCCATTCAACATCCATTACCACAAACTCAAATAGAAATTGATTTAGAACTACAAAGTCGTGCCTATTTAGAATTATTTACAGCTATTTGCGTTATATTTGCTCTTGCCTTCATTCCAGCCTCATTTCTTGTATTTTTGATTGATGAAAGGGCAACAACTAGTAAACATTTACAGTTTGTTAGCGGCGTCAAGGGAATTATTTATTGGGTATCAAACTATGCTTGGGATATTGTTAATTTCACAGTTTCCCTGGTATTTTGTGTAATCATATTTTTGGCATTTAATGTTCAAGCCTATGTACATAAAGAAAATTTATTATGTCTCATTCTATTATTATTTTTATACGGATTTGCCACAATCCCACTGATGTATCCATTCTCCTATTTATTTAAAACTCCATCTACTGGATTTGTTCTTATATCATGTATAAATATATTTCTTGGTCTTATAACAACTATATCAACGTTTACATTGGAAAATATTTCAGATGAACCAGATTTACAGAAGATAAATGTTGTTTTGATGAAAGTATTTCTGATATTTCCACATTACTGTTTAGGAAGAGGTTTGTTCGATATGTCAAAGCTTCACGCCGCCGATGAAATTATATCCAAATACAACCCATATTATCAGAAAAAATCTCCATTTGAATTTAATCAAGTTGGTAGAAATTTGATGGCATTAGCTATTGAAGGCATTATTTTCTTTATTTTTGCTTTACTTATTCAATATCGTTTTTTTATCGCTGATCGGTATGTCATTACTGTTGTTTTTATAGATCGAATAATGCATTTCTACTTTTATATTACTTTTTTATTAGTATTCGCCGTAAACCACCGAAGATTGTGTCGATCGAGGAAGACGATGATGTTGCAGCTGAAAGACAACGTCTCTACAATGATCCAAACAATACAAGTCATGATGTATTGAGAATGACTGATTTGATTAAAGTAAGTTGTTCAGTAAGATAATTAGAGGATAACAATTGAAACATTTATGCTTTATTTCAGGTTTATGGTTGGCAATTTGGGAAAAAATTTACAGCTGTAAACAACATATGCGCAGGCGTGAAACAAGGCGAATGTTTCGGTTTATTAGGTATAATAATACGTTACTTTTGTAGCACACGAAATGTTTGACGTTCAACTCACTTTCGTACATTTAGGTATAAACGGTTCGGGAAAATCAACTACATTTAAAATGTTAACAGGAGAAATTCCACTGACATCGGGAAATGCGTATGTCATGGAGCACAGGTAAGCATACTTGGAATTCCAATTTATTAAACTAACTTTATATAAATAATTGTTTTTTCAGTGTCTTAAAAGATATTGATGGTGTTCATCGAAATCTTGGGTATGTTCAATTCAACTATTTATGAGATGAACACTGATCAAATGCTTTATCGTTTTAGCTATTGCCCACAGTTTGATGCTTTGGACAATTTACTAACGGCACGTGAACATTTATATTTTTATGCAAGATTAAGAGGTATCAAGCAACAAAATATTCCTTACGTATGTATCAAATTAATTTTATAATATTGATGTTGTTCTCTAAATATACTAGATACAAACGTCTGTCTATTTAGATATCCGGTTGTCTTTTAAAAAGACTTGGTTTAACGTTGTGGGCCGATCGACCTGTGCGACAATATTCTGGAGGAAATAAAAGAAAATTAAGCACAGCCATTGCTTTAATAGGAAATCCGTCAGTAATTTTTATGGACGAACCTACAACAGGTAATCCAATAGCATTATTTTTAATAATATTGAATTGAAAATTACTCTCCTTTTAAGGTATGGATGTTCGAGCAAAACGATTTTTATGGGACTGTATCTTGACGCTTACTCGAAAAGAACATAAATCAGTGATTATTACCTCTCACAGGTACATATTTATCACATTAGTCTTTTCGTTATATAAATTAATATGTTACTGTTACAGCATGGAAGAATGTGAAGTTCTTTGTAATAGACTCAGTATTATGGTAGCAGGTGAATTTAAATGTTTTGGAAGTGTTCAACATTTGAAAGCAAAGTATGTTTCTTCTATTATAGGAATAGTGACAATCTAATACGTTCTGTTCTTTATATCTATCTAGATTTGGTGATGGTTATACGATTATTCTACGTACAAATGCTGTTGCTGATATAGATACATTAACACAATACATAATTGAACATTTGCCAGAAGCAACATTAAAAGAAAAACATAATAAAGTGATTCATTTTCGTGTAACAGCAACCATTAAGTTATATGAAATGTTTAGTGTACTGGAACGAGCACGTGTTGAATTATCACCTGCAATTGAAGATTATACGGTTACACAAGTCACTCTTGATGATGTATGTTAACAGATAGATATTTTTTTATCGCCTTATTTTATTTTGTTATTATTTGTTTTTTAGGTATTTGTTAGTTTTGCCAAATATCAAGACGTAGAGAAAGACTTCTTAAACGAATCACAGGCAGTTGATGGTCCAGTATCAAAGATTTCAAATTTAACGGCTCGTATAATACAAGATGAACAGAATAAGATTGAGAAACCACTGAAACGGAATATATTTTCAAAACTAATTAATCGGAAAAAATTCAGTCTTGTTGGTAAGTATTTCGTGTAATAACTTTTTACATATAAATATTATCAAACGCTCAATTTAGAATTTACAAAACTTTAAATTGATATGTATATACCTCATGAATCTATTACGCATGTAAAACAACAGCAACAACAACAACAGTTCGTGTGCACTTATTTATGTGATATATTTTCTAGTTTAAATTATCGATGAATGTCACTTAATTTGTCTAATTGCATGCATCTTTCGATTTTCTGTCCTACATTTGAAAAGTTAGGATTGTTAAGAAGGAATACACAGTCTAATCGAAAAAATGACAAGGTAGTTGGTAGATGCGTGAATAACACAGTAATGATCACTTCACTTTTTGGGTTTTTCTTGAAACACCGACTTTTACTAACTTTGTTAATGGTGGAAGTTTTCTTTCGTATGATTTATGTTTTACATGTTAGAACACTCAAATTTCACTGACACCTGATCAGTCGAAATTTACTAACTAGCTAAAAATTACTCATTTTTTTTATTCACTTCAAGCGATTCTCGTATATATATATATACATGTATACATGTATATGTAACAGATCCATATAATCGAAAAAAATACAATATACTTGTAAAATGATTTTGTTTTTTGTTTAGATATTCTTTAACTACGTACGATACAAGTATAACTAATGTGTTCATGTATATGATACTCATATTTTCTGATATTCGTTAAAACTAATCACCATATGTTATTTTCATTATTCATACCAAATCCATAATTCTCTTATTTTTGTTTTATTGTTATGATACTTTTATCTCATATAGTATATTTATTTATTTTTTGTCAAATTTTTCATTATTTCTGTCAGTATCTGTGATAAATATTTTAGTTGCATTTTGACTCGTGATTATAGATAAAGTAAAGTTTTTAGTCTAATTTTGAACTTTGTTTTATCTCTCGTTTTAATATCATTGACGAACAGTATTTTGCATCTTATTATTCTTTCACTCAAAAAATTTCGATTTGCCCGGTGATTGAGAAGAAAATTTTGACGTTCTTATTTTTTGACTATAGTGTCTTTCGAAATGTATTTTTGTATGTGTAATATTTTTCTATACTCATAAATAGTATATTTTGTAATAGTTTGTTCTATCATAACAATATTAAACTAACTCATATACATTGTACAGTGTGTAATTTATTGTATGCTTTTGTACTTTTTGCTGTTCTTCTCGATTATGTTATGATCTGTTTTCTTCGATCAATAATCATTGTTGATCACGCAATAAGAAGAAAAATTCAATACAGAAAAATATCTACTTTATAATGATCTTGCACTTTTTAAAGGCAATTTTGTATTGTGATATCTAAATAAAGTCCTATATTATTAAGCATGATGTAGTTAGTGATTATAATTTCACAATTTAATTGCCGTATTCTAAACATTTTGCTTGATTTCAATAAGTACAAATTCTGTAAAACTGTGGACAACTCAGAAAAACATTATTTGAAACTAATTTCGTTGTCTACTAATGATTAAAAGTATACGTTATGCAGATATTTATCTCTATATGATCAAGAATTTCTGGCACCTTTAAAAAAGAGAAATTTTTATTGAATTTTAGTAGCGCAACTAGATTTTAGAATATTCATAATAGAGTAAAAGAGAATTGTTTTTTTTCGACTATCACATACATAAGAATAAACAAATGTTACATCAGTCTGAATATATTTTACTTTCATGTCATATTTTTCAGATCAAACTTTGTTCAGAGTTTGTAGGCAAAAGTTTTCTGACTGAGCACTCAAAAGAATTTTTATATTTAATAATGGTTCATTACTCTCTTCAAAGTGTGCATCTAGGCGGACATTTGGTCAAAAGTCGAAAGTCCATTTTTTTTGCAGATTCAAAGAGGAGAAAATGCACTTCGATATATGCTTTATTTAATGAAAAATTATTGTTACCAGATTCATAAAGAACACAATTCTGATGTCCGTCTGATATTAGAGAAATGCACGTTGTGCTCTCCTATGGTCACATTATTGCTGAGTTTGAATTCTAGAAGCAGCTGTTTACTTTTAAACTTTTTGTCTCTTGATCTTGTTGTCATTTCACATTAACGAAACAATATATGCAAAAGATGACTTGAATTCACATTAGAATTTTCAATTGAAGGATATAATTAATACAATTTATTTACATGATGATGTAAGTAAGAATTTTTCTGTTTATAGCAATAGTAAAAATAATGGAAAGACCAGCTTCCAATCGTCAATTCCATGAAACAATGGAAAATAGTTGTAAAACACGCGTTGCTACGGACCCATATAACCAAGCTAAAACGCCGTTTCCTATTAATATTGCTTTCCCTGGCATCCATCGAATGACTTATGAGCTCGATAAAAACGCCTGAGCAAATATCTGTACATTTGCGATAACATTTTTCATTGAATTTCAAAGATAAAATGAGATAATTTCATTTTCAAAGTTATTAGTCAGCTAGAAGATACACTAGAATTGTCGTAAATTATCCCAATTATTGCGTACAGATAAGAAAATTAGAGAAGTCCAAGGAATTTCTTTTACATAACACATGAGAAAAATACATAAATGTCTCATACATTTTCATGATATAGGAAAACACCAGCAAACCATGAAAAATATCAAAAGTTTTGGAGAATTTCAGAAATTCTCTAAGAATTCCCACACTAGAACGATGATTGATCATTCTATTTGTATCGTTCGAATAATTGTAGAAATTCTGGATATTGATTTTTGTTCTATCATTTTCGAAATCTTAAAAAGTATCGAACATTCCTACTGTGAGTGTGGGCTGTAGGAATTTCCACTTTACGTACATTAATCTACGGCTAATATTTTGAGTAAAAAATCCAAAATAATAAATATAAAAGAATCGAGAAAAGTAAAAAGTAAAAGTAAAAGTGTGTTAGTCTTATGTAGTAAAAATATTTAACTTCATTTGACAATCATATAATCAGAATTTCTAATTTATCTTATTATGGTTGAACAGTCTCAGTGATATTATTAAATATGTTGCTTAAAGCACCGATCTATTTTTATCTTGTTTTCTAAATTAACATCCAATTATTCTAATATATTATTGTTCAAAAAATTCAAGAAATTTTGATTATTTTTTTTTCATTCATTATTTTATCTGTTAAATACACAAATTGTGAAAGAAAAGTGGAATATTTTTAATTATATTGTATTTGATAGACACTATTTGTCTTTCTAATTTCTATGCTTCACTTCATTTTCTGATTTTTATTATTGTTTAACCAGACAAAAATACTTCTTTTTTGCAATATTAATGAGTTAAATTAGAATAAGGCGAAAACTATGAGTTAAAAGAGTAATAAATCAAACAAACAAGCAAAATGAATTATTTAATGTAAGTCTATTTCAAGGAAAAAATGGTATGTTCGTTCTACATATTGATCCTACATTTCGTTCAAAGATGGTTGAAGAGTCGAAGTGATGTAGTTATGAAATCATTATTCTTTCTGATTACTACTGATATTTATTTATTATCAGATGCCTGATCGCTATATGATAAATGTAAACGTTTTGATGTTTTTGACAACATGCCTTGAAGAATATCGAAAATTATATCTTCGTTCATCCCAAGCTTCTTGAAATGATCTTGTTGATGAGTCTGATGAAGATGATGGGTCGGATTAAACAAATTTCGTTTGGAAAAAATCAAATTATTTTGATTGCAGTAGTGTATATCATGGATGTAATCTTACTGGTAGGAACAGGAACGAAATAGACGAGAATGATGAAAATGATCAAATAGTTAAGAGAAAACATATGTGACACAGCCATGAACCATTATCATTCAACCGCTAATGTGCCTAACTTTTGGAAACAATGATATTCAAGTTCATCACAATCACTGATCCATGCATTGTCTTTCGTATATTATTGTTCAAATGGTCAAGAAATAGCTAAAATAGTCGAAGAAAATGGAAATAATTGTAACATAAAAAAGCGTTAATTAACCCTTTACCCAGCAAGGGGGCACTCATGACCCATTTGTAGACTTGTTATAAAAAGACAATGAAGCAGATGACAAAAAATGGATTGCTTTTGTGAGCAAGATATTTCCATAAGTTATCGATTGAAAAAAAGATTTTCCTTTTCATCACTTTTTGGTGAAGACATTTAAATCACAAAATGAAAACTATTTTTTGGTTTGGTTTTTATTTTTTGTGAAAGTATGTTTCAGAAACATGTTATTGTCGATTAATATTTAATAGAGTGTTTGCCTTTGCAAGCAAAATAGAACGGACTTTTTTATGAAGTACGAATTTTCTGAAAAGTGTTTACAAGTGAATGGGTCACCCATGACCCATTGGTCGCGAACGATATGAAAATGAAATATATTTAAATACGCCAAATATCACGATATGATGGTAATGAACATTAACCAAAATTTGTACAATCAAGATTACGGTGTAAATATGAAAAATGCCAGTTGAAAACGCAATGGACATGTTCTAAATATGAACTACATTTATGCATTCAACCACAACATCACTATTTTGTACCTTTTTACAATGAACAATAATTCAGAAAAAATAAATTTAATCGTGTGATAATGAATACTCAATATAATTGCTAATAAAAATGCTGTAAAACAGCAATGCTATCTACTACTATAGATCAATGTGAGTGAGTAAAGGGTTAATTAAAAAATACCATGTACAGTAATCATTTGATGGAGCAATTCGTGATGTAAAATGTCATTTATTAAAGAGAAAAATAATTTTTAAACAAAAAGCGTTAACTTTTGTTTAAAAATGAGTATTATTTGTTTCCAGGTGAAAAATGAAACCAACAATGAACAGTCATCCCCTCTACAATGAAGAACATTCTTATCTGCTTTCTAATTCTGTACACTTTTATGGATGTCTTAGAGTAAATAGTTTTTTTTGAATAAAGTATCTGGATATCTTCAATAAAAGACATATAACAAAGAGTAGAATTTCAATTTTTTCGGTCATTACACAAAGTGTCAGAACAAACTAGAATATTTTGAAATACTATATACATACTTCTGATTATACTTAAATAAGTAGGAGGCTAATAGATCACAGATCGTTTCTTAGATTCAAATTGTAAAGCGGAAATATTTTGAAAACAATATTATAAAGAAATATGACTGGATGAATAAAAGAAAATCAAGGGGCTAGGCAGAAGAAGAAAGACTACATTACCTGGCGGCTACCATTGTCAGTATAGAGTGCTGCCGAATGTCAGTTTCAAATATACCGATATTTTGCTTGCAATTAACAAAGCTTCGCCATATCGCCAAAGCAAAATTGTTTTGGCGTGATCACGCAAAAAAAGTGTAAAAACACTAGTGGCGTAACGTAAAAAATGGTTACAAAAGCAAAATTCTTCAAAATTCTGTATATTCTTCTAGAACAAAATATTCACAAAATTCTGTATTCTGTAGTCGAACTAATACAGAATTTTGAAGAATTTCGCTTATGTAACCATTTTTTACATTACACCACTTATGTTTTGTATTTCTTTTTACGTTATTTACTTGATTCACACAAAAAAATTTTGGTTTTGGCGACATAGAATCTGACAGCTGTAACCCATCTCGTTACTAGTCGTCAATCACATCTTTGGACAGAAAGCTAACCAGTTCGAATAGTCTGATATAGTTTAGCGCTAATGAATTTGATCAATATCAATATCACATCAATATCACACGAATATTAAAATCAGGTTCTGTAAGTGTTTAAATGAACATTTCATGGTACGCTGTACAGAAAAATTTATTGAATTTTTTTTTATCGTGATAATCAAATTTTACCACTTTTTTTCTTTTATCGCTTAATCTATTTCAGTGACTGTACTCACGAGGGGAGTACCCCAACTGATAAATCGCTTTTTCAATGAAACCGAGTGGACTATAGGTAGTCGACGATGCTGATTCTGAATATCACCATGAATGCTGCTGCTAGACCTTCAAAGACCGGTCTTCTGGAAAACCAATTTTTTAGAAACTCTAAAAAATAACCAAAACCTTTCTTAACGAGGCATGATTGTAGCCCGCAAATTTCTGATTAAAATGAGACATTTTTCAGCTCTACATGACCTATTTTTGCAAAGTTAAAGAATTTACAAGAAAAGCCCTAGATTAATTTCTTCTTATTTCTGTAGCATTGAACTGACAATGAACATTCAGGGCTTTTCTTATAAATTCTATATCTTTGTATCGCTGGGAGATGTCTCATTTTGATCAGAAATTTGGGGCTACAATCGTTATTTTTTAGAGTTTCTGAAAAATTGGTTTTCCAGAAAACGGGTCTGGAGGCCTGACTGTCTGTCTCATGTCGAGCAGATTAAAACTAATTGGAAAATTTTTAATTTTGTTTTTTTCAATAAAGCTTGAATGAGAGAGACTCCAGATCAAATTTCTTTTTAACAGGGAAAATATATATCGGAAAATATGTGATATTATTATTCGAAGCAATTTACTGCGCTGGTTCTGAAAATCATTTTCTGTGTTTTTTTTTTGAGTATTAAAATTGTTTTGAAGTTGAGAGATGGTGCATCAGAGTTTAGAAATAGGGTTGCGCTAATACTATCGGTACGATGGAAAAGCTGTTTAGCTTGTGAAATATTTTCATTTCTCTACAAAGTTGTGTCGAAAACAAAAAAAATGTTTTCGTCAATACGTGGTTCAGATTTCATGTCCGTATTATTTCCATTCATAGTTTCGTTGGATAAAGTATGTCTTCAGCTTGACTTCATTTCTCTTTAATTTTTGCTCTACGACAGTTCTTTGTCACCATGAAAGAAAGATAATGTTCAACTTTCCCTGCATATGTATGGACACAACTGTTTTGCACGCTTTTTACCAGAATCATTTGGTTAGAATGCACGATTTATTTAATCTTTAGTTAAAAAAAGCTATGGGATTTGCAAAACACAGAGCTTCTCGATTTTTATGCAAAAATTTGGACATTATTATGACTTTAAGGTAGAGTTGAATTTTCTAAATGGTGCACTTAAACTTGGTTAGGTTAGCTTTGCTTATCTTTACATAGCATGTTCTAATGGAATGCACAATACCTTCACTATCCCATGAAATAATTTGAAGCGGTTAACGATCGTTAGAACGCGTTAAATATGAAACATCTAACGGGTTAATCCATTTCTCTAACACGTTAAAATTTAAAAGTTAAACGAATATGAACGCTGTTTTCGCATCGTTTCGTTTTCGAAAACATGTTCGACCGCGTTAAGTTTGGGAATATTATCCCGTTTCGAAACGTTAAATATGAAACATTTTATTTTATTTTCATATTTAGCACATTCTAACAATCGTTAAGTACTTCAAATTATTTCATAAGATGTCTAACAGATTAGGGTGAAAATAAAAAATAGATATGTTTCCAGTAGATGAGAAATGATGATGGTGAATTGGGCAATAGTGCGACTATTTTAATTCACTATTTATATTAAATAGGAGTCATGTATTTATTGTTGTATCAAATTCATTGTTTATATTTGACTATATGTATGTCATCATACCCAAGATATATCATAAACATGTGTGAGTATATGTGTACAAAAATAAATTTTTTAAACTTATAATAATTGTGCCATTTTCTACTCTATTTGAAAAAGAGAAGACGAAAAAGAGATTCTTATTAGTAGGAAAAAAAAAGAAAGAACAATGAATCAATCGATTTGTAAGTAATCATCGTCTTTAATATTTATTCATCGTTTCAATGAACATTTTTATTTGATCACATACAAGTATGGATAGATATTTCTTCTTCTTCTCTTCTTGTTCTTGTTCTTCTTTTTGTTCATGTTGTAATTTGACCGACACGTTAGAAAATTTTCCACGATTTTAAACATCAAAAGTATTTCATAATTATATTAAAGAAACCAATCTTTCACAAGTTTTGAAATTATGTCAAACCGTGTATAAATTCATTATTTCAAGTTGTAGATTGGATAGGAGTATCTTGTTTATTAAATAAATAGTATTAATCTATTTACTATTAAATTAATTGCTGTTATTTTTCAGACAAATATAGAATGTTTCGGTACGATTGTATTTGTCAATAATTTTTCTCTCTAGTTGATTAAATTCTTATGTATTTTTTTTTTGCAGCTAGAAATCCTATAAATTATTTTGCATGCAAGAAGAAGAAGAAGAAAAATAATCCGACTAAAAGAGCAAATGAGTATAGAAATAAGACATTGATAGTTCTGTGTTTTCTTGAAATGGTTTAACATAAATGCACGAAAGAACATCATTAATGAGAAGTTGCATGGTAATTAATTATCATACTATGATATGCATTGTAGACTATAATTATTCTATTATCAAAAGAAAAAATATATCATCATCAAATGTCGTACATATAGAAAGAATGAGAGTCTTACTCAAGTCGTTTTGTTCGTATGGAATTAATTATTAACAGCATACCACGCTCTAATTTTTTTTTTTTTTTGAGAACATTAATCATACCGATAATTATCATAAGTTATCGAAATATATTATTAATTATTCGTTAATTCTTCAACAACAAAAAAACGGAAACTTACTTTTGAAACTAGAGCGTTAAACACCCACTAAAATAATTCAGATTCACTTATCACGGTATTTTTAGCATTAATTTACTAACACTTTTTCTCTTCTTCTTTCTTTTTTTCTTTCTTCAATTAGTTTTGTTATCATTCAATAGGATTTACAGTTTTTTTATCTTATTCTCTCTTTTTATTTTGATGAAAAAAAAAAATAATAATTTCTTTTTTCTAGAATAGAAGATACTATTGCTTTTCAAATATTATTATCATAGTACTACAGTATATTATCATTCTATTTTATTCAACATCATCAGGTATAGAACTAATGAAGCGAATAAAAATGATTGTTTTCTGCTCGTTTAACTTTTTGTTATATAGAAACAATTTGATTAAACCAAAAAAAAACAACAAAAAAAACAATTCTCATAGATAAAAAAATAAATAAACTTTTTAAATTGATAATTAATGAGAAAAGTAAACATATAGCATAGATCTATTTTTGAAACTATTTCTTGAAATTTTTCTTAAGAAAATATAAGCTAAGATGTATGAGATAAACAAAAGTTTTTGAAAATTTCTTAACTATACTCTAGTTAGACTATATTCCATTATTAAAAATTATTTTAGCATAGAGAAATCTCCATCATTTGTGCTTCGCTCCACAGTAGGCTAAAATATAGGAAATACTACGTGAGAAAGAAAAAGAAATAAAATATGTGTTAATGCTTAATTTATACAATTGGGATAAAATTGAATAGTATACGCTTATATTACTACCTATGTTTAATGAATTATAAGTATAATCTCAAACTGTTATCCCTTCTGGAATTATATTTTCTTACTCTCTTCCTACCGATCTTTCAGATAAAAGAGGTATGCATTTCTTCTGTTTCTAGCACGTTTTCTTTTCAATGTAAATATGATTGAAATTATAATTTAACTATTAACTAATGTCAATTTCTATGAGTTGAACGGTCTATTAGTTAAATAACATGTCATAATCGATATACTGTCGCCTTTTTTCCCCAATATAAATGCTATAGTCAGGAAAGGTGATTTTACTGGATGCGAACAACATTATATAGTTTCTGTTGTTAAATATCGGATACAATTAGAGATTTAAGTCACAACACACAATATAGACATTCTTTAAAAGGCTTCTCAACTAAAGAAATATGACTTGATGCATGCTTTGTATGTTAAAAACAAATTAAAATGGGCAATAGAGGCGGATCATTGTCTGATGAATGTTTATCACGAGATCATTTTTAAACCATAAGAAACAATTAACATTAGAAGAAAAAAAAAACTAGAAATTTAGTAAGTAGAACTGAAAATAGACATTGTTACACAGAATGTAAACTATTATTTAGTAATTTTCAAATTTTTTGAACGTTTTTAGCTATGAATATTCTCAAATAAGTAAATATTGATTTGAACTTTGTTAAATAATCTATACTCTTAGCCAAGGGCAAATGGCTTGAGTATGTCGTAATATTGAAGTTTTTACAAAAATAAGTTAATGACATAATCGTTAGTAAAGAGAAAGAGAGATTCATCCTGCATTGTATAGTATCAGTTTTCGTCTACCGGAAACGGTGGGTTGGTTGTTACTATATTTGTTTCATTTTATTTTATCTTTAGTTTGTTTGTTCTGTTAAACAGATGATATATCGAGGAAAAGAAATTTTTATTTAAGACGAATATATTATTTAAGTGTCATAGGGCCTGTCTATTTTTAGTTATTAAGAGATTTCTGTATTCGAATGAACGTACTGCATCCGTTCATGTATACAAGAGAAATTATGATAAATATTTTCTGTAAAATTTATTATCCATTTTAATATCAAAAGACAAAAAAAAACATTAATTTTTTTTCTATACACTTGCACACAATATGTTAATAATAATTTTGATGGATAATGTCAACAAGATAAAAAAAAAAAAAAAAAAAAAAAAATTAATTTTTTGGAAATTTTTTTTTATTTTTTTGGTTGTGCGTTTTTATCAGACACTGTTTTGTCGTC
>CAJNOQ010000001.1:32595-139968 GCA_905250885.1 Didymodactylos carnosus
AATTTAAAAAAAAAAAAAAAAAAAAAAAAAAAATTTTTTTTTTATAAAAATCCAAAAAAAATTTTAAAAAAAAATTTTATTGTAAATTTCAAAAACAAAAAAAAAAAAAAAAAAAAAAAAAAAATTAATGTTACGGAAATATATATATATTTTTCGTTGTGACTTTTTATCAGACACTGTTTAGTCGTCAATCCAGTATTGTATGTATTTACACGTTCTTCTCTATTTAATAAAAATAAGAAGATGAAGAAAATGTGTCTGTGTAACGATGATGGCGGATTCTTTATCTTCGTATAAGATCACTTTTCCGTAATGAATTTCCTGAAATTTTTTTTTTTAATTTAAATTAGCAATTCTCTAAATATGATATTTTCTTAGAAATATGTTTATATTTCAACTACTTTACTAATCGAGAGTGATGCAAAAGTGAGATCGTTTACTCAACAACAGAAAAAAACGATAGTACACAATTACAAATTTTTATTGTCTGATTATGCGTTAGCAATTATTTAGGTGACATATTTTATCTAATTTTTTAGCTAGCCTCATTTGTTCTTATATATTTAATTGTATAAAGATTTTTCTGTCTCTTTCTTTTTGTATTCATGTTCTCTCTTTTTCTCTCTCTTCTGTTTTTCTAAATCTCTTCACTTCTAATTCTGTCATTCTTCTTCTTTCCGTGTGAGAATTGGACATTGAGAATGCAAATTTATTTTGTTGGTAAGTTTTATAGGAAAAGTAATATCATAACAGAGTTATCTTTGAATTTATTATATCAATAGTCATTCAATAATTTTCTAAAATAAAAATAGTAGATGAAGTTAATTTTAAAATTAAATAAAACGAATTTTTTCGTATGTATGTTTCATTGCTATACGTGAATGTATGTACAAAAACATGTCACATGTCTTATGTGATATACAAAATAATTTTGATGAATCGTACAAGAAAGTTACAAACGAAATTCTTAAGTTACTTGTAAAGTGTTGATAAAACTTGATTACTAATCTTATGTTAATACTATAAGATTTTTCTAAATTATTTTTCTTCAAAAATTTCATAAGAAATCAGAGTTGTAGCAAATATGTGGTACGATAGTTATAAGAATCTCAAAACTGTTAAAATAAAAGTTAATATTTATAATAATAAAAATATTTTATTTTCAGGTCATCTATTATAATGAAACCGTTGCTATTATTACTCACTGCCGCATCTTTATTTCAATTCACAGAACAAGTATGTAATGTATCATATTGTCATAATATATATTAGATTTGTATTTGATAACAACTAATTTATAATTATTCTAACTAATTACTTCATTTTGACGGTTCAATCTCGACGTCTGAGTATAAACATAAATATATAAACATTTTGAAGCGTTTTGATGTTTTTTGGTAAGTGTTTATAAAAACTGATTTGTTTATTTTTTTCAGTTTCATATATCCAAACGTGAATTAACCGAATACGACGTGAGTACAACTCATCTTTAATTACTTTTTAAGGTAGTTTCTACTTATTACTCACGTTCACTTTGGTGGATACGAAAGGAAGGAAAGAAAAAGAAATACCCCGCTTTACGGTTCCTGTGATCGGTATACGATTAGTTAATAATGTTAGTTTCAATGGTACAATATCTTCTCTATACCTGGCAAACTATTGACTTGCTCACTGATATTGTTACTAGTCAACAGCTGAAGATCTCCATAAACACCTATTCAACACAAACTGTTGGTTTTCCGAAAAATCACGATGACTAATCACAAGGTGCTGTATTGTACAATGCAGCGGGTAAATCGAAGCACTAAGCCATAAGTAACGTGCTCAAAATGATTACATAACTTGTGGGGGTCTAACTTCGAACATAGCATCTTTCAAGTACGTGACAAACAACGTAATCACCAAACGATCCCGTCCTTGGCTTATAAACTGTAGTACTAGAAACCCAGATACATTATGTATACTAGAAAATGTTAGGAGATGCACTTATCATCATCTACGAAAAGTGCGAGCTACTATGTTTTTGATACTGTAAGCTCTGTGTATGTTTTAGTTAACCAACTTCATCGTTAACACATGCTCCGCCGAGAAATCAGAAGTATTAATTCAAAGTCTCTGTGATCATACTTTGCAGTCAGCCTTAATGGGTGTAAGTCTTGATATTGATTATTTTACATATTACATAGATGCTTTCGTACACAACTGTTGTATTAATGGCTTTATAAAACTTAGTAAAACACAAGCTGTCTTGAACACCATCAATAGACAAATGTTGTAGCAAGGTTAGATCGACTTTCAGTCAGGGTTGAGATCGATTCTGTTGAGTTCAACTGAAATCAATGTATGGCTATGTTATCATCATTTTTTCACCCCCAAAAATTACAGAGAAAGTAAGATAGAGAAAAATTCAAAAAAAAAGACAAAATTCATTAATTTTTCTCATAGAGAACAACAAAAGTTGCATGTCAAAGGGAATTGTACGTGCTAGAGAGAAAAAGAAAACAAATAGAATAAAAGAGCAGGCTCATCAATTACATCCAAATAATCATGTATCACAATTATGTTTTTCTTTTCAACTGAAACAAATTAGTGCATACATAAAGACAATGTTCGTTACACCAAAGAAATTTGTAGCATTTGACAGTTCTGTATTCTTCTCAATCATTTTGTGTTACAGTTTGACCATTGTGATAGTGTTCAAGTAAACATCAGTTTTTTGGGAGGTACTCGAGTACTTTTTGAAATACTCGTTAAAAAGGTCCTAAGCACAAGTACCCGCTCATGTCTGCATCACAATATAGAACACGTTTGTTTTTCTCATGAATGTAGATGGCCGGTTTAGTTGCTATTTGAAATATCCTCATTACGTTGATAATTCTAGAAAAAATACTCCTGCATCGCAATCCGTTTTTTCACTCTTTCTTATTGTTGGATAGCTGATACCTACTGTGCACCGTCTCACACATGCACACACTTTTTAAAAAATTCTTTTGTTTTTTTGCCTGTAGAATGATATCTTATTAATCTACATGCTGTTTTTTTGAAATTTCATACTTCATTTGCCGGAAATATATATGCAATTTATATCCATTTATTATTAATGCACACATAAGACATTTGCATTGATAATGTACTAGTTTGACAAAAATATTTTCAAGCTTGACCCAAAAGTTTTATCTGTATATAAGGTCAATCGATAGTGAGAAAGAAAAATACAAAAAAATGATGGCGAGATACTTTTGCAAAGCAATGAAACGTAGAACTAAGTGATGCTATCCCAAATCTTTATTATTTTCATCAATGTACGTATCAGTCTTGTTATAAGATAAAAATATTAATGGATTTCAACGACTCTGAGCCAAGTTATGAACAAAGCAATTTCGATTTGATGACGGGACATTTAGTGCAAAAACGGATATTCTTCAGTAAAAGTTCATTTTGCCTACAAAAACAAAGATTTTTTATCAGCAAGTTATTTTACGGATTGGATGCAAGCCCCTATACGTGCGCTACGTTTTCTTCACATTGATTGTACGATACTGTATCGACGAAACAAAATACTGAGACTTATCGTTTTTCAAGTTGATCATTTAATTCATTTAAAATTTGAAAAATGGTCACGTGTTGACTATCAACGTTTGCTTTCTCATTAATTAAAAGAAAAATGTTTGTTCACGAAAGTAAGACATCTTCCAGCTTTGCAAAGACTTTCTCCACAGCTGTGTGATATTTTTAAAAAGTAGCACACTTACAAAACAGTTTGCAGTTAGCCAAGCAGGCTGTCTAACCGAGTCGAACATGTTTTCACTGAAGAACATAATTTTGATTCTCTTCCGATTCGAAGATATAATATCTAAAGGATGGCAGGACACTTTTTTTTAATTCTATTAAACACGCCTCTTATTCTCATTTTCATGCGAAGAATTCAACTTATTCACAATTTTAATGACACAGAGCTCGCTTCCGGCATCTTTTGAAAAAGAATCGGTTTTTAGAAGTCGAATTTGGACGGAAAAAATTGGAAAATACTACACTCGAGTAGCGGTGAACAATGGCATAAATGATGATTTTTTGTATGCATTTTGTCTGCCGTTTCGTACGAAAGTGAAATGAGGTTCTGAGATTGAGCGATCATCTACGTACTACTGTTACCTCTGAAGAAAAAACATTGCGGCTCAAACCATCACTTGATGGCTGAGATATAAGGAGAACCGCAAAATGAGTCTGAATGATGCATTATCGATACAACTGTCTCATGTTAGTATTCAGTTTTCGTTTAAGTTGTTGGGAAGATTTCTACATATAAAATATGACAGTTTATAAAAAAAACAATTTATTTCTTTTAAAAGGTTTCCACAAACCTTAGTTTACACTTTGAAACTTTGTTATTCAACAATTCTCGTCTAATCTGGAGAAAGTTTCGACTTTGAGTAATTGTTTCTTTGATAAGTTGTACGATTTCTTTAGAAAAATGCGATTCTCTCAATTCATCAACAGTAAGCCGAGTTCTTTTCTTATTATAAATAGTTAACAGCCGGACGGATCTCCTATAAAGTGTAATATATTATCAATGAAACCGTTGTGATGAACACAGTTTACTGTTGCTCATATTCATCTATTTAATGACGCAGTTTTTAAAATATGTGTGATGAACATCTTGTTGTTTTACTACTAGAAAAAAATAAAAATTAATGGATTAACTTTTTATCTTTCTCACTTTTGTTTTTGTTGTAGAATTTTCCATTTTTGACATATTATTGTAAAACAAATGGTTCGGGAAGAAGATACTGTAGCAATTTTAACAAAAAAAATACAAAGAATGCAATAGCAAAGGTTCGTATCATACAAGAAATATTTGAGATATCTAACAAAATGTTCGTTATTTACTCTTTTATTAAGTTAAATGTTTAAAAATGTGGTTGCTTAGCGACTGTCTATATCTCACTTCTTTAATAAACTCATATCTGAATCAGTAAATGATGATCTGGTATTTCTTCAAGGCCACACTCATCAAGGATGAAGAATTTCTTAGATAGTATAAAATCTTTCTAAAAGTATGGTATGAGACGAAGAGAACCAACATGTGATCTTTATTTTAGAAAATCCTAAAATTTTATCAGCAATCGGCTAATATAAATATTTTCAAGTATTTTTTTTCTTTGAACAATTTTTAGAAATATTACCGTCGGTATGCCCGCAGTATTCATGATTCGAACAAAGATGAAAAGTCACACGGCTTTGACGTATGTATTTAAACATTTTTTTATGACAACAATCTACCATAGAATAACTTGTGTCATAGATTGGAAGGTTAATAGCTCAAATATGTTTGACGAGTATAAAACGATCAGATGACACAGAACTATTATGTAATCGAGCAATAAAAATGGCACAAAGTGGGGTAAGATCATTTAAAAGAATGTGCAGAAATTGTCAGTAATTTTTTTAGCCGATATTTCTTTGATATTAATGAATATAAAACATCTCTTAAAAAATAGACAGATACGATAAAAATCTTTAACATAGTTTTAAGCTAAATATTCTTTCTTTTTAGCGATATCCCGAAATAGCACGTTACTGTGAATTGAACAATAGTTCAAATTATTGTCAACAATTATTATCATTATCATCTTACACGAAGAAGACAAACAATGTGTAAAGTTTTTTGTATTTGTAAAATCGTCGAAGTTTAACGATGAAAGTTATTGTTCATCTACAATTGTCATCATCCGTCGACGAACAACAACAAATCGTCGGCATTTGGGGAGAATAATGCTAATGCAGCAGTCTGTTTACGTAGATTCACGTAGAAAAGATGTGTTGTTCAATTTTAATTTGTTCGTTTTTAAGCTCATGTCTTCGTTTCTTCTTCTCCTTCATTCTCACCTTCACTGCATCAATAAAAAAAAGGCCAACGTCGTGATGATAATTATCATTGTTGCTGATGTTGTTATTATTGTTTTCCATAAAATGTTCAACTTAACAACATCAACCGTTGTTAGATATAAATGAATGAGATTGAGTTTACTTGAGAAATTTCCATATTTATATAGATTTTGTTATTTTTCTAGTTGTTGTTCAGCGACTAATATGATAGCAACAATCGATTTCGTAAGTCTCACACTTTGTGCCATTTTTATTTTATTTTTCTACCATTATCTTCTGTTTGCCAAAAATTTTAATGCATGGGGAGAAAAAAGTATGGCAAAATGAATTGAATCAGAATGACCAAAAAGAAATTTACCGTGAAGAAAGATATTATCAATTATCAATCAAAGGTAATATCAAAGAAAAGATATTATCAATAATCAGTTTAACTTCAAACTTTCTTCTCATATACAATATTAACTATAATAATAGAGTAACTATGATTAGTAATCATTTCACATTAAAGATATGTTTTTAAACGTAATATCTTGTTCGAGTTCAGCATACAGATAACCCACTCTTAGTTATGTAGAAATAGGTTATCCTTCGGTATTCAAGCTTTATGAAATTAAAATTCAATCATAGAGATTGAATACCAAAGAGGTAACCTAAACTAATATATGTAATTACATTTCATATTTCTATATCCATTATCAATTTCATTTTCCTTTAAGTCCACGAATCTTAATTGATAATGATGATGACTTGAATAATAACAAAACATGTGCCTCTAATTCTTGTAGAAAAATATATCATAACAAACGATAGCCTTCATTTCAATCCAGCAAAATGCATTGCATTTTATTAATAAGTCAGTATCACATTCCTTTATATTGATTTTCATCGTTGATCAATTTTAAAAATTAAATTTCACCGTTTTAGTAAACATCAATTATTGTTAGTATCTTCAAAAATTTTGAAAAAAAAATGAAGAAAGATGGTATTCTTTGAAAGTTATTTCGATTTTTTATTGTTTTTAAGTTACAACAGTGGAAGTCAACTCATCTGAATCTAAAACTTACATTTATTGTTTCAACAACAGAGAAAGATTACAACATAAAAATTTTTACTCTAAAACTTTTGATAAATAAAACGAAAATCATGCAAAACTATCACTGGTAACATCGAATCGAGTACACAACTTTAATTATTGTACAGTATATAGATCACAAACATTGAATTTAGTTTTGTAGCCTATTGCAAAATTAAGTTCACATGTTCGAGTTCGTATTTATATAAAAACTGTTTTTGTGTTCTTCGATTGTGTTAGTTTTCAAATTTTGTTCTATTAGTATTCTGAATAAATCATACTTTATATAAAATCGCCTAAGAACACGAAAATTTCAATTCATTTCTCAATGAACATTAACTTGTTTTGAATATACGAGTTAGAGTGTTGTGAAAGCAAGAGTATACTTTTGTGAAATTAGATTACTCATATTTACAACTCTCTAACTATGTATATTTTCCTTCTCAATGATTATTGTTTTCTCTCTCTCTCTAACAGGAGTCATTGATTTCATAAGAACAATATACAACATACTTCTGGTTAAAACATCTAAGGTCACCCTTTCAATTAACACACTTCTACATTCTCTCTCTTGAATCAAAGTTTTATTTCCCTCATTTTGGACAGTTTAGTAACATTGTATCTATCACGTATAGTTCTTCAGTTAAATATGGACTAAACTGGTCCTCAGCGATCTTTCTTCAAAAAGATATGAGGTTTTTAACATGTTTCAACCGTCTAATTTTCTCTTTTCTTTTCAATATTTAAAAAAATATTTTGAAATAAACTAGTACAGCAAAGTGTTCTCTTCAAAATAAAGTGTCTGCGAAAATTTTCAAATGTTTATTCGAAGAAATAAGAAATTTTTTGCAAAAATTCGAAAAAAATATTTTTCCCAATGATACACCGTAATTTAATTAAAAAGCGCTGGTGATCTACACTCGATATTGGAATGTATTTTTTGTTTATTCCTTTTCCGTTTTTAGTTGTAAGATTTTTATAATTGAAAAATTCGATTTTTAAGAGGATTTTCAGTATTTTCGCTATAACGCAAGAAAAAAAGTCATATGCCTCGAAAATATTTTTAAATATCTCAGATAAAAGTTTCAGATCAAATAGATAACGTTATCTAAAAAGATCGTAATAGTATCGTATGGAAAAACTGACTCGTGAGTTTTCTCGACTCTGTCAATGGTGATAGACACAGACATAGAACAAAAATGAAAATATGTTCAGTTATTCCTGAAATTATGAAATTTTATTCATTTTTAGGATTTCGTTTAACAGTAGTTCTACAAAGAGCTCAAAATGAGAAAGCATATCAAACAAATTATATGCGAATTATTTCAAAGAAAATGCTTAATTCAGAAGAGTGAGATTTTGTTTTATTTAAGGTATAGTTATTTGATGAAAATTTAATTGTTTACCTTAAATTATTGATTCATATACATTATTGTGTTGTTTACTTTAATCCTGTTCCATAGTAGCTTTAGTCGAACTATACATTATTGATTTGCTACTCTCCGGCTAAATATAACACTTACGTTAGTTTACAAGATGATTATGTTTATATAGAAATAGAAACATCGTTGTCGTCAAAAAAGAAAAAATGAGAGAATTAGGGTGCGCATATGTTTAATATGCACATCAATATTAAAAATAAAATGCAACAAACAAAAATTGAGAACTACTACCACCATCATCGAAAAAGGTGGATTGATGAAAATAATAATCGTAAGGTGGTTCCTTTTTTTCTAAATGTACACGCATTTCTCTTCCTACTACCACATTACCTATTGCATTATAATACAATCTGAAATCAAAGCGTCATTCTTCTCTTCTCTTTTCTATTTTTCATATTTTTGAGAACAAAAATTAAATCAGTATAAAAATGTGAAAATATCCGATTCTTTCTTACTCATATCATACCTTCTCTCTCTCTCTCTCTTTCAATATTTAAATATCTGAATTTATTTTATTTATAAAAATGTCCCTTGTTCCAACTTCTCTCTAATGTTTTTGTCCATTTATATATGTTGATAGACGTATGCACTGTTATTTGAAGGAGTAGGGAATGAGAAGATTACATTCTTTCGCTCTCTCCCTTTCTCTCGTGGTGTAATAGGTTCACACGGATTTCTTGCTAGGTAAGTATTATTCAAAATATCAGCCGTTTTTCTCTCATAAAATTGTTATATTTTTCGGACATTTGACAACAGTAATAGAGTTGTGTTCGAATATTTAAATATCATATATTCCTAAATGTCTATTTAATCGTTTTGTAAAACGAACAAAAAATAAAATGAAAGAAAGAAAAATAATAATAGCCTCATATATGTACATGTATGTGTGTGTGTGTGTCTTGCTGTCCTGTATATTTATAAAAGAATACTCATTATCGTAATTGTTTTTATGTTCGTCAGAAAGGTGAATTTCATTTTATTATAGACATGTATGTGAGTTTGTCATCAGTACTTTTTCAAAATAATTTTGCTACTTTATAACCTAAATCGAATAATATAAAACATATCAGAGTTAAGAGTGTATGTATATTAAGAAAGTATTCATAGCATGTAATCTTAGACGATTTGTCTAATACTTTATAATAACTGGACAAAAAAAATGTTACTATTTCTATTCATCATGAAAAGTTTTTCTGACTTCAATGATAATTGCTACAGAATCTGCTCACATATTGGGACGGTATATAAATCATTGTCGAAACGTTTACTGAATAGTATAGAACAGTGGGAAATGAATTAAACGAGCAACAGACATAAGTAACAGAGATTAGTATTTGAACTCAATTATTAATATTAATCGTTCATTCTAATATTTTGAATAATGTTGGTAACTGGATTTTATAGGGACCGCTCTATACTTCAATGAGTATAATAGTAATATTGATGCTGATAGTAAATTAAAGTGAGTGAGCCCAGAATGAATGATATACTTTTGCTCTGGCATAGATCTTGTCTACAAATTCTGTTTTAGTACATAGATCTGTTCTCAAAAACTTAATAACTTTGATATTTACATAGTGTTTCATTATTTAAATAAGTGGCAAAGAATGACGGCAGAATAAAAAGTAAAACTGCAATCAAGATACAAATAAATATTGATACTGTTCATATTCGACTATTTTACAAAAACAAAAGTACAAGCTAACTGAATAGGATGTAGGGGCTATCATTTTAAATAATAAGTTATTCGCTAAAACGTACTATATCAGCTCGTAATTTTGTCAGAATAGTCAATTAGTAATTTTAATTTTGATGTTCAGCGCAAAAACTACGAAGTAAAGTAATCGAACAATAATGTGTACAGTACAATTTTATAGAACAAAAGATTTATTTATCGTTTGCATTCAGAACAAAGCTTTAGGACATTAACGTAAATAGAGTATTCTGAAGTAAAAAGAGAGAAACTTTTTTGAATTTTTAAGGACCCGTTTTTGATTGAAAAAATCTGCTATTAAACATACTGATAGATCGAACATTTATGCACGCTGATGAAAACATGTTTGAAATTATGCAGTAGTTTTTCCAGCTAGATTCAAACGGAAAGAGCTTCGTTCATGTATCTTGTCTCTTTTCATTTTAAGAGTACTCTAATACAAAATAAGAATGAATTATCGTTTTAAAACAATGATCATGGAAACATTTTACCGTTCAATGAAAATTAATTGATTTAAGATTACCACGCTTTAAGACTATTACGCTATGTAGCTCTCTCTAATTGAGAACAAACTGAAACATCCGTGAATAATGAGAACAATCAAGCAAAATAAAATACAGTCGGTTCTCTGCGGCACAGTTTCACTTTTTATCTGCCCTAATTCTTTGTTACTTATTTAAATAATGAAACATCAAGTAAATATCAGAGTTATTACGTTCCATAGAACATAAAAGTCTCCATCTTTTGATGCTAAAACAGAATATCTACTGATACAGTCATAGCTGAAATTATTTTGAATTGAATCTGGTGAAAATATTTCTCATTACTATCGTCCAAAATTTTAATAACATGAAAAAATTAATAGATTTTTGAGCTATATAGGTGATATGAATAGATTCAAAAGGTAGGGAATATCACCAGATTATCAAACCCCTATGTAAGTATTTCAGTGGATTAAAACTCATTTTATTGAAAGAAAACTGCCAACTGTGATGATCGCCTCTTCAGAAAACCATTTTTAACTACTAATGATATTGTCGTCTTGACATTTGAATCAATAAAAAAGCGAATTTTTGCTATACCATCAAAACATTTTCGAGAGAAAGTGAAAATTTTACATTTTAATTATATGTTAAAAACGATTAACACTACAGTCAAAATCTTTCACATTGATTAATATTTAACAAAACATTTCTACAACCATAAAAATGAATAATAACAAAGGTTCTGTTGTTCTTTGTTCGATGGATCCATGAATATCAATTCAGTCGTCTATACAATGAATAAGAGTACAAAAATAACATAAAATGTAAAAAAATAATTGTATATTTCAATACTCTTTTCTGTCTTATTTGACAAAATGTTAAAATAGTTTCATATCCATTGATCGATTATAAATAAAATAGAAGAATTAATCAAGAGAAATAAGTTGAAAAAGCGGTTGCTTCCCATTTTGAAAGTAAATTGCTGTTTTCATACATCCTACATTTTACATTTTGCAAACAATTTTTTATTTCCGTAGTTTCTGCATGTCCCGTTTTACAAGCAAAGTAATTAACCGAAAAATGTATTTATTAATTATATATATATATAATTAATAATATATAATGTTATGTATAAAGGGTGTCGCACATAATAACTGAGGATAAATTGTCAATGACATTTCACATACTTTTTCTTGATGAAAAATTCAGCTGTTTTTTGCAAAATATTCACCATTTAATTCTCTACAAAATGGTATATAGAAGATGATCCTGAGACTCGAGATGCCATCTTAATTGAACAGAAATCGAAATGCCTCAAACTTTCAAAAATAATATGCTTTCCGATGACGATTTGTAATTTTGAAACCCATGTCCAAAGTAACAGAGAAAAGATCTCAGGTCGTTCCTGACACCTTTAGATGCCCCTATCAGTTAGGGCAAGATTCATTCCTCCCCCCCCCCATCCGTTCGATGTGGTAAAAATGTTTAGTTAATAATTGGCAGCCAAAAATGAACAAAATGGTGGTTTCAGCGTTTCGATTATTTTCAAGGACGTGACATTAGACATTTCGCACTCAGATCGAATAGATAAAAGGTTTCTCTTCAAAATGACACAAGAATAAGCTTGACTGGTTCATTTTTGAGTGAGCACTGTTCATTTTACAAACAGCTTCAAAATGCACGTTGAACAAGCTGAAAAAATAGTCACAGGGCTTTTGCAAAAAGCATTACTGAAAACCACGGAAATAACGACAGAAAATTCGCATTACAGCCATTCGATAGAGAATTCAAAGGGTTACATTTAGGCCTATTCGGTGTATGCACAACACATATATTCAAGCTTATACTAACGAGATACATATTTTCGAGTTAAATTTTTGAAGTTGTTGGGGTATGTCAATTGTTGTTCAATTAAGACGGCATCTGTGGTCTCAGGATCATCTTCTATATACCATTTTGTAGCGAATTAAATAGTGAATAGTTTGTGAGAAACAGCTGAATTTTTCATCAAGAAAAAGTATGTGAAATGTTATTAACAATTTATCCGCAGTTATTATGGGATACCCTTTATATATATAATTGTTCTTCACATATTTGTGTTATAGGAATGGATTATGTGATACATCTTTTTATCATTAACTATGAATAGTAAAAAAACCTGAAGTATATGGTGAAATTAGACATTGTATACATAGATGTGCGGATAGATCTACTGAACTTCAATTTGCTCGTTTAAGAATTGGATTCTCTCAATTGAATGCTGACCTATTCAGGTACACCCTTATTCCTGATCCATTATGCACATGTGGAGAAGATGAATCACAAAATCATTTTTTTCTGATCTGTAGGAAATACCATAAAGCTCGAAAAAAACTGATGAGTACTATTAATTCCATTTTGGGCACACAAATTATTCTCTCTCTTCACTTTCATGGTTCATTAGAATGAACTTTTGATCATAGAAATAGAGATTCAAAATTATTACCGAAAATGACTTCAGCCGATAGTTCAAACTAGATAGGTCACTTGATATTCTGCTTAAATCTCAATCAATCTCATCGGTTCAAGTAGAGTTTAAACAGATCAACTATAATGATGGTTTTGAAACAAACAATGTGAATACAAGAACATTATGATTAAAAGTAAAAGTAGAAATATAAAAAGCAATGAACTGAACCTGTCGACAAACGTTTTCTTAATCAACTATGATGTGTCAAAAATGGCGATTTTGAATTAAGATTTAGATCTAATATAGCATTCGTTCCCGACTTGAGCATTCCTGTTACATCGTGTAAAATTTATTTACTTTATGTCTTTAAAAATGGCACTGTGCAGAGATTGCAATATTATTGTCCAGGAGGTTTTGTTGCTGAGTATTGAATTTGAAGCGTTCTGGGCGTGACTGAATATAGTTATGTATAGCATCTTTCATGTTCACCCAATAATATTTATTTTTAATGCTATGCCAAGTTCTATCGGTAGCAAAATGGTCGACCATGGGATGATGAGTGAAAAGTACATCTCTAACTCAGGGGCGTGAGATTTGAGAGAGTCGTAGTTTAGTCTTCCCACGTGGTAATAATTTAAATAAGATGCCGTGTTTCACGCTAAACGAATGTTGTTATAAGCTTTATTTAGTATTCAACGAATGTTGAATCATGATTAAGAATCTAACCAGTAAAGCCGTTTAGCGCTACCTTTTCTTTTATTTATTGTCATAGGCATACAGCTACAAAGAGCATAATTGAGATTCATCCGAATACAAATCACTTTTTCTGATGTAGTCTATCGAGAGTTTGTCGAAACATCACTGCTGCGGGATGATTCGATAGTAACGACTGACGAACAATCCCGACAGCATGCTCGGTAAGTTCCAAGGTCTTACCGTATCGCTTGAGGCCTTCGAATATTCTTCCCATGATTTATCTTATTATGATCAAATATACCAATTAAATCAACTTCGTACACAGTATACTACTTCACCAACAAACATAAGCGAATATAAAAATGTTAATATCAATTTTTATCCACCAACTTATCATAAAAGTTCAACATCAACAACTCATTCTACTTTTAATAAACAATATCCACATTCTCGTTCGCCTAGTCCAATACGAAAAACGCCGACACGAAGTTATCAACTAGATCAAGATGTACTCTATTTTATCTGCTCTAAACTACAATTCAAATCTTATTGTACGTTTTCACTAGGGTTTTGAAACTTTACTAGGGTCTTGAAAAAAAGGAGTCCTAAGGCTTCAAGAAAAACACCCATAGCTCCTGAATCATGGATTTTCGAGATGTTACTTGGATCTGGTTTTGTACAGGACACCTTGGACTATCCATATATGAAAAAAAACTGATAGATTTCTGTATAAAACTTCGGAGCTATAAGCTGATTTTCCAGAGTTCCTCTGAAAAACGAGTCCAATTTTACTCGTTCCCGGAACTTCGACAATAAAATGTATACAATTCGACTTAGAAGAATGAAGATTAAATATTTAATAGCATAAACGAGAAGTGTAGACGAACACGACATTCCCACTGTGGAATAAGATAGAATTCTAACCATATACTATTTGAGATGTCTTAATTATTGTAGAATTATTATTATTGTTTACACACGTTACATTATTATATAACATATATGAATTTAAGTATATGGACAAAATTACAAAAAAAAAGAACAGAAAACATTAAAATCTATCACTTTGTTTTCATTCACTTTTATCTAAATAATACTAGCAAGAAAAAATTTCACAAACAGAAAAAAAACATATAATCCTGATAGAGATCGAACAAGTCGGACTAATGAAAGACAAAAAAATTTCACACAGATACAAATTCAGCAGTCACAAAATATTTTATTAAATGTTTTTCATGTACGAAATATTTTATCTTTCTACTTCGTTTCAAAATACAAGTATCGATAGATAAAAAAAAATAACAGTGGAGTGATGTAAATGCAACGAGCAAAAACACACACATCACAAAATTATAAAAGAAATAAAATGGAATGATTTTTTTTTTCTTTTTTGTTATTTATCCAGTTATTAAAAAGCAACAAATTTAACGGGTGTTAGATAAAAACTAGAAAATTTCGTTTCAAACTGAGTAAAAGAAAACACACATTTATCAGTATGAAACAAGATATCAAAAACCAAACGAGTGTGGTTGGTTATTCTTGTTAAAAAAAAGATTACTTTTACACCATTAAAAGACAAAAAAAACAAAAAAAAAATTATATGAGCAAGTGACAACAAACGATAGTTTGTTTTGTCATTTGTTCTTGACTATCATATTGCATAGAAAATCAAAAAAAACAACAAAAAATGTTAAATTATTGCATATTCACAGATGTTTTTAACGTTCGAAGTTTATCGCGATCATTCGGTGTTTCAGCTTGTTCACATTCAAATGATGCTAACATAAGTGAATCTTCATTAAATATTGGACTAGTTATAATATAATTGATGATAACTTCATTTCGTTTGAAAGAACAACGACTTGTCTTACAATGTACAAACTCTTCCGATATAAATTTAGCCATCATGTAATATTTTTTCAAATTAATACCTCCAGCACTTGTATAATCCTTACTATGGGTTTTAATGAAATAAACATCTTGTAATAAAATACTTGTAAACGGGATAACAATCTGTTTTAATAGAGAAAGAAAGAGAGAGTAGAAGAATTCTAAGAAGATTTTTATGTTAAACTAGACAAAAACTTTCAACTTACTTTATCAACACTCCAGTTACTTTTATCCGCTTCTTTAACAGCTGTTTTCAGTATGAGACGATATGATGAAAAGTTCTTTGAAACATCCGTGTAATGTTCAAGTTGTTTAAATTTTTCTTGTTGTACTTTTTCCCACTAAAAAACAATAACAAAAAGATAGAAAAAATTTAATTTTAGATGAATACGTATGTTAATAAAAATTTAATTTATACCGTTCGTTTTAAACGTCTTACTGGTTGCATATTTAAACCTCCAAGTATACCAATCATTGAATTGAAATTATGTAATCGAAAACATTCATAAGCAGCATCAATAAAATAATTAATAACTCTAATTCGTGATCGTTTTCTTAAATGTTTAACAACTTCTGTTGTGACAAAAAAAGTTAAACGATTAAACCATTGAATATAAGCTTCAAGACAAAATGTATGTTTTTTATCGTGTACAAGCATATTGATATTTGTATTATTCATTGATGATAAATGTTTTTTTGGATGTACTTTTGCTTCTTCATTCGCCATTTTCATTATAAAATAGAGTAAAAGTTCTTCGGCACCAATTGGTTTCAGCCTGTCCTTACAAAATTAAAAAATGAACAAAAAATAAAAAGAAAACATTGTATATTTCTGATTAATTTGTTTAACAATAAATATAGGGACTTACCAATTCAATATGTGTTAGTTGTTGAGCAAATAATAATGGTGTTTGACATTCATTCATAATATCAGTCTAAAAATATTTTATTTTATAACTACGTAGGGTTATCTAAAAATAGTGGCAGAGATACTTGATTTCCGTATAAAAAACTTGAGAAAACTTCAATCTGTTTTCAAAAGATACGCAATTTAATTCTCTACAAAACTGATGTTGACTATATTTTACAGTAATGAAAAATTCTAAATTCTAGAGGTCAAACACTTCGATGGAATCAAGTTCAACCACTTTCCACTGAATTTTGAAATTGTTCGTATGTGAAATCCCCACAAATATCGGGCTCATAAAATACGACTCACCAGTAGATAGTTCTTAAAAATATCTACTGATTGTATATACTTAGATATTTTCATTGCTACTTTCTACACGTTGAATGACATTTTTTCTAAAAGTCATATTTCGAAAAATAGCGCGATTTTCCCCTTCCAACTGCTGTCTTCAGAAAAAAACATTATGAAAAAGCCATTTATAGTTTAGAAAAGATCATTAATATAATGTTTTATACTAAAACGATTTACCTTTCTTGTTACCACAAAAACGGTAAAGATATTATATATCTTTGAAAGAGCTGTTGATGTACTCTCGAAAAATGAATATCTGATCTTCTCAGTACTTGTCTTTGGTAATACAGAAAACAATTCGGGAAATCATTCTGAGAATCAATGGAAAGTAGTTGAGCTTGATTCCATCGAAATGTTTGACCTCTAGAATTTCATTACTGCAAAATATAGTCAGCATCAATTTTGTAGAGAATTAAATTGCGCATCTTTTGAAAACAGATTGAAATTTTCTCAAGCTTTCTATACGGAAATAAAGTACCTCAGCTACAATTTTTGGATAATCTTAAGTTGAAATGAAAAACATACCAATAGAGCATTTTCATTCAAATTATTTGCCGCTTTATGATCCAATTGACGAATATAATTTTTATATTGAGCAAGAGCTTCTAACTAAAACAAAAACACAAAAATGAGTACAAGAAATATATATATTTTCATAAAAATATTAAAAACATCATTTTTACTTTTGAGCAAAGTTTTTTATAGATATAATTTGTATCCGACTGTAAACTATTTTCATAGTCATTTATTTTTCGTAATAAATCTTCTAATTGTGTTTTCATTTCAGTACTTCGATAATCATAGGGAAATGTTCGTGTCCATTGTGAAAGTATAAATAAAAAATTACGTAATATTCGTACACGTTGATCCTATAATAAAAAAATATTAATATTAAAAATAAATAAATAAATACTTTTTACTCTTTTCTCCTACATGTGTTACATTTGTTATTGAATCAATTGTTGCAACAGCTAGATGATTAAGTAATACACTAGGACGAATATGAATTCTTGAACACATAAACATGGAATAAATGAATGATGTCTACAAGTGATAAATGGATTTAGAAAAACTAAAAATACAATATAAAATTAAATTAAAAATACTTCTGGAATATAATTATCTGTTGGTATAAGTTTTTGAATAAGATCATTCATTGTATAATGTAAATTATCATTAAAAATATTTTCAGTTTTTGTTTCGTCTGTAGATCGAATAGAATCGCCTGGAAATGTTGTTGTAAATACGGTAGGAGAAGGTATTGGAGATGTAAATGATACTGGAGATAAATTATCACCTTGAGATGAAATTGGTGTCTAATAAACAACAAGAAAAAAAGAAAGAAATTATTAATATATAACATGGATGAACGAAAAACTAATGTATTTTATCTGTGAATGATTTGAACTTACTTCTGATGGCATTAACATTGTATCAGATGGTGTATAACTTCGTGTCGGTGTTTTTCGTATTGGACTAGGCGAACGAGAATGTGGATATTGTTTATTAAAAGTAGAATGAGTTGTTGATGTTGAACTTTTATGATAAGTTGGTGGATAAAAATTGATATTAACATTTTTATATTCGCTTATGTTTGTTGGTGAAGTAGTATACTGTGTACGAAGTTGATTTAATTGGTATATTTGATCATAATAAGATAAATTATTGTTTGAATTAGTATCATTCGGATTATAATTTGAAAAATGATAGGTAGTATTTGTTGTTGCTAAATATGGATCATTAACAATTGGTTGCCATTGATTTGGACCACTACTAGCAAGATAACATTGTTTGCGCATATTTTTTTCACGTTGTTCAATTAAATGATCAGAATTTTGATAGTCAATATCATCTTGTGATGAACAGGAATTTAAATTATGATTTCTTATGGTAATTGTTGATGGTGGTGAATGATATTGTTTAATAGGTGTTAATATTTGTCTATTAACTATGAATTCATGTTGTTGTGGATTTGTATTGTATTGTGAAGTATTTAGAGTGTGAGGTGATGGTACACGTTCTATTGTATAAAACTGAGAAGGATCATTGATTGACACATTTGTATTCCACATTTGATTAGTCATTGTTCGATTAATAAAAAATATTTAATTGTACTATTTCAAATCATCACAATGTTACATTTATCTGAGAATATTGAACATTTAAAAAACAGTTTAATTTCAACATTTTTTAACTGATAAATTCAAATACGAGTTGATTTTAAATAATTAGAGTCTAATTTATATACACATCTTTTATAGCACAAAAAACAGATCTCAAACGAATTTGAGATAGGAAAAACTGGTCATTTTTCAAGCGAAGCGTAAAAACTTTAACACAGAATTCTATGAAAAGTAATTGAACGAACATGGGATAATTGATAATTCAAAACATTTGAAACACTTTTTGAGGTCTCACTAAAATAGAGAAATTCTTTGAAAACGTTACGAATAACAAAAACATTTTATAAGTGTGATAATTCACATCTAGATATTACACTCAGCTCAGTTAACGATCAGACTAGTGTTTGTCTTATAGATTCGAAATGGTAGACTATCCACACAGTGGGTAATAAATACCATAGAGAACATTGTGAACCCATCACACATGTTCAAAATAAATAAAAGGGAAAATAACATTGTTTGTTGTGTGTTTTTCTTGTGGAAAAAGTACCAAAAAAAGAAAAAAAAACACATTTGTCATTAAATAACTCATTCACGTTGATCATTAAGTAGCTCAAAAAAAAAAAAAAAAGAACGGCGAAAACGAGCACGAAAAAATTTTTCGAGCAAAAAAAGACTTCTAAAGAGAAAATTAGAGGTAAAAATGAGACTATAATACAAAGTGAAAAAGCAGATACATTTAGGCTTTTTCTGAATGATTTTCTTGAAGGAAAATGGACGGCAGCGTAATGATAAAACAAAAAAAATATAGAGATTAACTACACGATAATTGTACAAAACTAAAGAGCAAGCGATCTAATACAATTCATGTTCAAGTGAAAGGCAAATACAAATATTCCTTTTTCTCTGAGATAAAAGAACAGAAACAGAAGATAGTCAAAATGGACGGCAATGAAAAATTTACTACTATATTCTTGCTAATGACATAATCTCAAAGTTTAGACATGTATCAGTTCATCCGACATATAATGTAAGAGACAAATAGTGAACAAGATGAATACTTATTTTTGTTTTCGTCATCAATGATAGACATGTATAGTTGACCGTTTTGATCCTGTTTCACTTGAAATCGAGGATGATTTTTGTTGTTGACCACTAATATCCTCAGTGTCCGAATTTATATCTTCAGCTTCAACGTACTGCTGATGTTGTCTATCATTTGATAAACGATTTGTATTCGAATATTTTTTTATTATATCACCATTTAACGGTGTTAGTTTTTTCTTGTATAAATGAGTTTTTGTCGAAGATGAATGAGCAGAATTTGTCGGACTATGTACATATTTCGCGGGTGATGTATTATTCGTTACATCATCAAGTGTATGTGGTGTATCGTCGAAATTATAGTTTGAATTAGTACGTTTATCGTTCGACTGAGTATTTAATGGTTTTAACCTACCGCTTGGTGGTCTGAGTGCGTTTGTCGATGGTAACGAGTTACCCAGATATTGTTCATTGTTATTTTTTGTACGAAAAACTTTTTGTCCAGCAACCGTCAAATCGAGTGTGGGAATACTCTCTGTTGAACTTGATTTAGAACCTGATTTCAAACGATTTGTGGCTGATGCTATATGTTGTAAATGTGACGTACCGCTGTTACTCTGATTACCGCCAGAACCAATTCGATTTGATACAGGCGTAGGAAATTCTTTCCGTTGTTTGGATGGCGATGATTTCAGTGGTTGAGGGGACAATACTCGAATTTGTTGCTGCGGTACTGGTTCATCTAGAAAGCGGTAATCATCATACATCGAATGTCGATTGTTTGAATTATTATTATTTATATTCGACTGTTTATTTCGTCTGATTACACCGTTAAATGTAGGCGATGTGATCGGTTTTTCATCACTAATACGAACAGATAAACGTGATGTTGGACGCTCGTATTCATCTTGTGAATCGAAACCATCATCGTTTCCATTTTGAAAACGAAGTTCGTCATTCGTTTGTTGTTTCTTAATATAATCTGAGCGTCCATTCTGATGTGGTTTCTTCACTAAGATCTTTCGTCTACCTCTTTTATCATTCGCATCATCATAATCCGATAAGAATTCGTCGCTATTTCCTCCTTGTCCTTGTAAACTATCTGCATCATCATCCGAATGGACTGTGTCATCTTTGTACTTTCGATAGTTTGGTTTTTGCTGTTGTTGATGCTTACCATCATTCAATGAGGTTGGTGTAGAACTTTTACGGGGTTTGACAGGAGGTGGTGGCTGTATACTGCTGTCTGTACTTCTTGCAGACGGTATACGTCGTTGTTTAATTAGTGGATGATCGTTTTCATCATCGTGATTTTGATGTTGTCCATCGCGACTGAATGATGTAACTGATGGGTAAGTCATTGCAAGATCGCCTGATTTTTTTCCATTTGGTAATGGAGGTCGTGAGAGCGAAGATGTTTGTGAAAATGAAACTGAATCTGTTGTAGCACGTGTTGGTCGACGTATAAAATTTGCGTGTCCATTTATGGGTGGTGATGGAGCAACGTTCGAAAACATATCGTGTGAGGCTTCATTACCAAAGCTACGCGTTGTCGATGGACGACTATCTCGTGGGCTGTTATTCATTAAGCCCCGTTTATCACGTAAATAAACTTCGAATACACTACGGCAAAAATAAAGTCCACGATTCAGAGCATAATCTAACGACGATATCCCATGAACATCTAGGTAAAAAGAATGTAAAATCAATGATCATTGTGTAGAGAAGAAAGAAGGAACGAACTTACCCCTCACTTGAGGATCCCCTCCATGATCTAGGAGTTCTTTGAGAACACGAGCATGACCGTTCTTAGTTGCAATATGCAATGGTGTTTGTTTCTGATTGTCAACTTCATGAATGTACGTTTTATTGGAATTTTTTTCGCCCATGTCGAATATTAGACGGCATGCTAACACAGAGCCTTGTTCAGCTGCAACCTGAAGGATACAACACAATGACATTCAAAAACACATCCGGATAAACCAACTGCAAAACTCTTACATGCAAACAAGTTCGACCTTCGGTATCTCTCAACAACATTGTTTTGGGTGATAATAGAGATTTTAAACATTCTAACGGTTCAGTTTTTCTTACGCTATAATGAATCCATGTTCGGCCATCATTATCTCTTTCCTCTGCATCGTCACCATGGCGAGATAATTCCTAAAAGAATTACATCTTAAACTGGTCACATACAGCAAGCAACAAAAGTTAATATACTCTAGGAAGAGACTGATAATATCCAACTAATAACCTGATCATTCTTTCTTTTTTAAACAACAGCTGCTTACTTGAAAATGGTCAAATCTATCAAGATGACATGCCCACATAGCTGGAGTCATGCCATCGACATCTTTAACATGTATATTTGCTTTATATTCAATTAATAATTTTAAACAATCAATATTTTCTGTTAATACCGACCAATGTAATGGTGAACGTAAGTGTACGTCTAAAATTGCATGATCAGCATTATATTCTAATAGTAATCGTACGATATCAATGTTACAATGTGTTCCATCACCGTAACATGCTCGATGTAAACATGTTGATCCATCATTTGCCAATGTATTAACGTTTGCTTGTTTTTCTAATAAATATTTTAATATATTTATTTGGTTAAATTGTACTGCGTAAGTCAATAAATCTCTACCGAACGAGTCCACTTTAGAAATTAAATCCATATTTTCATTTAATAGTTCTTTAACATAACGTAAATCGCCCTCTCGAACAGCTAACGTAATTGCTGGTAAATTTTGAAAATTATTTAATGAATGTTTTGGTACTGTCTGTTTAACTTTATTTGAATCAACTGATATCCATTGCCATTCAAATTTATCCGGTGCTTCACGAAATGGTGTTAATGGACTTAGACCACGTTCGATTGTCCATTGTAACGGTTTTTGTTCTTTATCACGTTTTTGTAACACTAAATAATACTGTTGTAAAAAATGTAATGCGTGGAGTAGTGTATCTCTTAAACGTGCACTCGTTTCTTCATCTGGCAATTTTAATAAAAATTCTAATATGGTCGATGAGGTCTTTTGAAAATCTTTTCGTTTAATAGCCATTCTTATTCATTAATTGTTTCACATTATCATTCCAATTTCAAACTCACTTTTGTTTTCACTAAAAAATAATAAATTAATGTTCAAACTTATTCTAAAATAATAGAAAAATATAATCCAACAAAAGGTTTCACAGCTTTGGATGCACAATTTTCTTTTTTTCTTTGTATGACTCAATAAAAAGTTTATTGATAACAACAATGTATACACATATTTCTCAAATAAAAAGAATAATTACATTCCGTGCATAAAATACTATTGAGTGATAAGTATTGAATGATAAGTAACCAAACAAAGATCAAAATATAAATACTTTGGCTAGCAATCATTAAGTCGACAGAGTGAAATGAAAGAAGATTTGATCATAAACTCTTTTTTTTCTTCTTCTTCTCTCTACTTTTTTCTTTTCAGTCACTCATTCTCATCCATACTAGATTGTACACATGCCGGTTCGGTATCCGTCAGTTGTTGATCTGAACTCATTTTTATCATATATAATTCAATTAGCCTCAGAAAATGAGCATATTTTCCAAAATTTTCTAATTAATTCTTCTATTAAGATAATACCGTGTACTGTATATTTAAATTAAAGATTAACTATACTGTGCAGAAATTAAAGAGTCAATTGATTAAAATGAATTAATAACCAAGTAAATCATTTAAAGTCTAAAAATCCATGAAAGACACATTTAAAACACGCACAATCAAAAAAGCTGCAACCGCCTACTAATGGACGAAGAACGTGCAGAAATTAATCAGACATACAAATACTTGCTTGTAGACTATCTATTTGTTCATCTAGCTAGCAAAGTTTAGGCAAGGACTACGAAGTTAAACATAAGCGAGTAAATGAACTGTGTATACAAGTTATAATCGTTTTGCTGCAATATTACCGTTCGATTGATTATCCTATAGAGCGAGCGAATGGTCGAAGTGAGATAATAAAAATAAAAAAATCATATCAGATCGTTCATCTGCTGTTATTGGACAACCGACTGATCTTTTTCATAAATGTGTACGATTAAGAATAATCGAGAACACGTAGTTGACTCGATCGATAAAACACAGACTAGAAAGAAGAATTTTTTCTGATGAAAAACTGTTAGTGTTGTTTATTTCACTGAGTCTTAACCTTTGCGTAAAACAGTTGGCCTCTTATTGTGTCATACGGAATATTTTCAACTGTTTAGCGACGTATAACAGAGAATCATTTTGATAGGTAAAACTTTAATTAACGCCTTTTTTAGCTTATTTTGTTTCTACAACACAAATGAGACATTTCATTCGCTGATAATTTCTATTTTTATAATACAAATCAGTTTACATTATATACATAAAACTATTTTGACAATGACGAAAAGATCGTAATTAGAAATTGAAAATTGTCTAAACATACAAGCAATTCAGCTCTATAAAAATGAAGTTAAAGAATATGTTAACTTATAATATGTTAACTGTCGAAAAAAGAAAACTCAAATCAACATAAAAGAAAGAAAAAGGAGAAAGAAGAAAAAGCACAAACCCTGACTACCGTATGTGTATGTAGATGCCTTCAAAGGAACCGCGAAAAGAAAAACACACACACACGCGCACAACTCTCTACAACATGTAATTAGATCTATTTTTGAAGACTACTATACAATGGAATAATTTCATGCATGATATTTTTATCTATAATGCATAAAAACAAATAATCGATCAAAATTATGACTGAAATCGATCGATGGCTCTCTATGAGAAAAAGAACAGTTGTTCTAGTACATAATTATAATATTAGTTCATTTAACAAATGATGCAGAACAGGATTCCCATCTTTTCCATTCTTGACTGAATGCAGTCACTTTTGATAAATTGTATTTTCTATAAGCGTGTCTGTAAAGTGAATCAAATCACTACCCTTTCTGAATCAACTAATTAGAAAATATACTAATAGATTTTTTCCTTATAAACGTGTCGGGAAGCGAAAGAAATACTATCCGTTTTTTTCTGCTTTTTTTGGCTTCTAAAGATGGTAATCCCGATCCTGAAAAATTTGATCACTTTGTATTCTGATTTTATCTTAGTTCTGTTTCAATGTTACGGGCTAACTCTTTCTTAATGAGTTTAAAATTCTCTTCAAAATAATTACTAAAAGGTAGCTATTCTAATAAAAGTTATTTGTGCAGGCTCAAGATATCGAAGCTCGCTAAAATTACCAACTTTCCGTCTTACTTTTCTTTTAAGTATTGCAGAATTGATTTGTGGAAGTAACATGAAATCATGACATCATAATAGCTTTTTGTAATAAATGATGACGATCGATGCCATAACCTTCAAAGGATTCTCAAATACATTACATTTATTAGGGAAAATATCATCTTATGACTTTTACTCTATCATTTATCAATCCTTTGTCTCTGCATGTCGTTTTAGGGATAAAACAACCCGTTTTATCAAATCTATCTCTTCTCACTAACATTCCTCTTCAAGAATAGTATAAAAAAATGAGTTTGATGTCATAGATATTAATATTCTACTAAAAAAAACGTTTATCTGGTAACTATTTACAAGAGAATTTTACCGTGAGAATCTATCGTTTTGGATCTTTTAATTCACTTTTGGACATTATTTTTTAATACCTCATATTGTCTGCTATCATACTAAAAAATGATGTTTCTATTTGAGAAAGAAAAAGATCGATTATATAATAAAAAGTCTTACGTTCGTTAATAGCTTACGGGTAAATCTTTCAAAAGATTGATTATAACAAAAAAAAGTACAAATTCATTAACTATAAATTTAACTTATTTTTTTCTCTTTACTGTTATGTAACACTAAAAAATTTCTATATCACCATTATTCTTTAAAAACCCCGATAGAGAAATATTCCTTTGACTATATAGTGTCACACGATCGTTTCATTTGAACACTAGAAAAAAAATTACTTTAAAATAAATGGTACTTTATAAAATAAAAATATATCCTGATGATAATAACGTCTTCTGAAAGAATCTTTTTTTATAAGCTTTATTTTATTCAAGAAAGAATCCATTGGACATGTCACGTTAGATATGTGCTGTTAATACTTTTGTAAAAAATCTTACAAGACAAGATACTCAGTGTATTCTCATCTCTCTGACTCGTAGAAGTATGATGGATCGAGTACAAATTTTAAAACGCATACATTTGTCTGCGGAGATAACGTTACGCTAACATAGAAGTACTTCCTATGGTAACACATATTTTTAAAGTGTGGATATGTTCAGATCATAATGGTGTATTTTTACGAAAAAATCGAATTACAGGAGAACATTTATATCGAAGAATTTGTCACACGCACAAACACACATAGATGAAAAGAAAAATACGTCATTTGAATTTTTCATCGTCAAAAGTAATTTGATTTGCTTTTAAACTGTCTAAATTTTCTTAATGCTAAATAAAAAATAAGGATAAAAAAAATAGTTGAAAATCGAATAAGATAAATGAAATAATGACAAAAAAAAGAAGTTATTTTCGCAAGTGAAATGAAATGACTATAGTTTCTAATTGATCAGAAAATTTGGTAACTTAATAAAAGAATGTAATAATATCTTTACATCAATCTTGTTTAATTGGTTTCACGATAATTTTGAACCAACAGTCAATATCATAATACATTTTACAGTCTACTATTTGCATATACGAAAGCTCCTCAGTGTCCAACAAATAAGTGTCTAATTATCTAATACAGCTGTACAAGTAACTCTATTTCTAGTAAAAGAATGAAAAAAAAGAGTAAAAATTCAGATTGCCTGGATACTTATTTCTACTATTCGTACGTTAAAAAATAACGGATCATATGCATAGAATAACGTATAATTCACATGATGAGAAAAATATATATATAAACTGAACATTAATCTCAAAATTCTATTACCGTTATTCGTGACAGAATACACGAACATCTTTCATAACGGTGCAATAAGTGCTCATTGAAGTAGACAAATGTTCTTATTTTCAAATATATCAAACACACTCAATGAATTCTGGACGAAAACCGTATATAACGAAAATCGTAATCTAAAGTGTTTTTAAAGTGTTATTATCATTTTTTATATATTAAATGAATAAGACACAAATTAGGATTAGAATCAATCTAGTGCTACTATAACAACAAATAAACTATCGATGAACAATCTAAAAGAACAAGATAATCAAGGCATACACTTTAAGTTTAAGAAAATCTATCTCAATGTCACGAGACAAAGATTCATAAAATCTTTTATAACTTTAATACTCCAACTATCAGCATCCTCAATAGGATTGCTCGCTTATGTTCGTTAAGCAAACCATTCTCTATTGGGAAGTGTATATATACTGGTCTCAATTGTACATACATAATATGAGAGCCAACATTAATTCTGTATTCACTTTCAATGAACTTTCTACTGAAATTTTGAACATAACTCACAACAAAAAAAAAAAAAAAAAAAATTTAAAATGAATCTTTTCAAATATTTTTTTTCAAAATTATTCTTGGCTTCATTTATTTTACGTTTTAAATAAAAAAACGAAATTTTCTTTTTTCTTTTCTTTTCTCTATTATTTCATTTACGACAAATGCAATGCTCTTTTTTTTCTCATCTAGAGACCATCGTTTTTCCAATCGACATGTATCACGCGGAACGATTACAATGTCTGAAGTAGAAAACAAAATAAATAGAAACAGCAAGTTACACATACACATGCGAATAGTAAATGCATTAAATTTCTACTTTTAATTTTGATGATCAAGCAGTTAATAATACGAAATGACATGACGGTGATTTTTGCGTTTTTTTTTTTTCTTAATAAATTCTATGTGTTCAACGAATGTTTAACAAAGAATAAAATATCGTGATATCACTCAACCACTTCAGAATTTGTTTTCATAAACTTGAAACATATTGTGATAAATAAAATGTCAAATATTCATATACTTGGCCAATAGATATACATAAAAAGAAAAACTCATCTATTGACATAACAGGTGTACTATAAAATCATAAAAAAGACCGACACCTGATAAAATAATAATAGAATTAATTTCGGCAAATACAGGATAGATTGTATTCTAAAGAAAAATGACTCAATTAATTAATTAGATCTCTCTAGACTAAGAGATGTACATGACGTAGTTGTCTTGTTAATCACCAGTATCTAATTCTCATTTCAGTGATATAAATATTTCTTCTTTACTCTTAATAAGCAAAATGTAAAAAATGGATCATGAATGATGAGACTCTAATATGTACAAGTGTGCATGACGATAATGGTAAGTGTTATTTTTATCTTTATGCCATAAATCGTTTTGATGCACAAATTTTATCTAACGATAAAAGAAAGTTCCAACAAATAAAGAGAAAGACAAAAAAATTGAACTTTATTTTAAAATATGTTCATAAATAAATTAGTTAAGAAAATATAAGAGATCAATATGTACTTAATATTTTTTACATTTTTCAACACTGCACAATAGCGTAAGAATAACATTTTTGTATGAAAACAAATGATTAGCAAAAAAAGCCCATAGTACAAAGTGAAAAATTGGAAAAAAAGACAATATTTCAGCGTGAATGTGTAGCTACGACTATTAGCAGTGGCTATTTTAACAGAATAATAAAAATAATTAAATTTACACAAAAATATTTTTATATTAGTTACAAAACAATTTTGTACGTTCCATTACAGCTGAGAAGCCGGTATCTTTTGGTTTTTTGCAAACGAATGTTTTTCATGAATTTCAAAAACACGGTGTCTGATAGTTATTAATCTTAGTTTTCAATAAATCATGAGAATCTAACGTTGATTAAAATATTGGTCGAAATCAATTTTAGACGCTGCTTTAGCAATATGTCAAAACATTTGTTTATTGTGAACCACCTAAAACATATATAAAAAGAACAGCAACAATTACTAGAGAAACAATTGCCGAGATTATCTTTAAAAGTCTGAAAAAAGGTGTATAAGCAATAAATTCTTTTATTTAGTAATATCGCGCATCTAAGCTATGCGTGTAAGATTGAAAACGTCAGGACTATGTTAGTATCATAAATATTTGAAATAAAATTGTTAGAATTTTAATAATGATCAAAATTAATACCAATTGCTGTTTCTACAGGATGTGTTTTCACATTTTCTTAATACGTTTAATTGATAGTTCATTATAAGCCAAAAATAATTAATCAAAATCTTATTTAGTTATACGCTTTTGAATTTATTGGTATATTTTCATATGTAACTGCTCATGGAATTCCAAGAATTTATTTATCAATAATATTTAATCTAGATTTTCATCAAAAAGATATTGGTTTTATTCAAAACATTGTCCGTTCATTACTATGTGGTCGTGATGTCATTATTCAACGATTGTATATAAATGAATTTAATTTTTTCTATCTGAACTTAAATAGTGTGATCAAACAGTGATTATCACTGATGCATGCAAACATTGGTGATTGTATACTGTCTTTCGTTGAATAAAATTAGTGAATATGAAATGATTTAGGTTTAATCCAACTATAAACACGTGGATGATACCGACGAAATTATTTAACTCTAAACCGGATGTGATCAAAAAAAGAAAATCATCGGATGTCAAATAAGATTGTAACTGAAATAAACAAACGAGTGCTCTTGTACTTTTTCCATTTCTGACAATAAACAAACATCAGTCGTATATTCCTGGCATTTAAATAGAAGAACTTCTTACCATCACAAAATATTAAAAAAAATAAAATGAATGAATGGGTCTTGAGTAATTGCTTGATAAATAATTTTCTTTTTCTTCTCAATTATTGCGTCAGATGTTGTCTTTATTTTAATACCAGCGTTATCATTATCCTTCTCTTTATCACTGTTCTTATTGTCTGCTGCTGATTTAAATTGCGTCACCATAAACTCGCTGTATTAACAGGAAAAAACAAACTGTTCTTGATATTCTTATGGTTACCGGGACAATTGTTTAGAAAGTGCTGTATTTGGTGTAGATATTCTTCAATTCTCCTAAAACAAAAAATGGCTAGATAAACTTTGCATATTCATTAAACCTTCTACTACATACATATGGTTGACACTAATCCTAATGTAAATCTATACCGTTAGATGAGAAAATTACTAGATAGACAAATATTTCTGTGCCTTTTAGTTTGTATAATCAAAGTATAGTTTACAAACACGTGACCATTCGATAAAATATACAACTGTTAAATAATGATTGAAATACGATAATTTTTTATTTTTCATCTCTACAGTAAATGAGTTGATATCGAAATAGAATAATGGAGTTTTTTTATTATTTTAATAAAAGGACTTTTTGTTGTCGTTCTTGTTGTGACTGTTTGTCATGTATTTGACATGATAATGTGGAAAAGTTTGCATATTGAGATGGGAAGAAAGTATTTTTCAACAAAATTCTATCCACACAATGTGAATGATGTACAAAATGATGATACAAAAGTTTTGATGTCATTACTGCAATATCTACAAGAAAAACTACAACCACAAGTTTGAGAATATTTAATACATTTTTGTTTCAAATAAGTTTAAAATTTTTTATCAGAATCTGTATACTTTTCCATAAAAAATAAACAACATTTGCACAAATACAAGAAAGAACGGAGATTATTGCGATATAATACTCAAAGTACATCAAAAAAAAGAAAATATTACATATAAAAAATGACTGTAAAACGGATTACTTAAGTTATGGAATTGTTAAAAAACAACATAAAAAAACAAAATGGACGGTTTCGATAGACTATGTATATCAGACAATTATAATAAAAATACAAAAAGAAAATAATTATCAGAAAATTAGAGTGACTGTTGAAAATTTTGAAAATCATACATAACACTATTCAATTGTTTAACCCGATCTTCGAATGTTTTTTTACGACGTTCTGTCTCGAGTAATAATACACGCATTTCTTCTTCAACTTCAATCACCTAAAATAATGAAACAAAAAAATTTAAAGATACCACGTAATTTATTAATGATATTTTCTCATACAAAACAACAATACATACTCGAAATTGTGTCTGCTGTAATTTTTCATCATAAGTCTTTTGTATCTGACTTATTGCTTGTCTATGGTCATGCTCAATCGATTCATATTGTGTACGAAAATCGACATCTTGTTGTCGAAGTTTGTCTTCAAGATTTCTATTTTAGAATAAAAAGCGAACGTTTAAATTAATTGACTGTAGAAAAAAAACACTTACTTATTCATTTCAATTAATGTTGTTTTTTCTTCAATTAATTTTTTTTCATTTATTTGATACGATTCAGATGCTTTACGAATTTTATTATCCAATTCTGTGATTACATCTGATTTTTCTTTCCATTTTCGATTAAGAGCGCTAAAAATACAGAAAAATAATGAGTAATAGTTAATTAAAAAGTTTTATAAAATTATTACTTATAATCCGCTTTTGCTTTGTCCAATTGTTGTTGAAGATTGTGCATATCGTGTTTTATTGCGTCTCGTTTTTCACATGCTTTCGCATATTTTTCCTAAAATATACTAGAAATATTTCAAGCAAAAAATATTATTATTTTCCAGTTGGTTTACCTGCAAATCCTGATTACGTGCTTGTTCATTGTTCAGCTGTTGTTCAAGTTCCTTTTGTCTATCCATTTGTTGTTCACATATTTTTTTAATTGTATCATCTCGATCAAGTAATTCCTAGAGAAAACATTTCTGATATAGATTGGCTACAGTCTCTTGAAAATCTTACATCTTTTAACTTTTTTATCGTATCTGTTTGATCTTCAACTATCAAGTGTTTTATTCTACCAGCATCAATTTCTTTGTCTAATTGTATTTTTAACAAGTTTATTTCACTCTGTAATGTTTGAATTGTTGCATGTAGACGACCGTGATCTTGAGCTAGTGATGCACCTGTACAAAAAAACAACAACAAACATTGGAATACATACAACTATAGGCAGACGAGTTATGTTACGTTGTTGAGCTAATTCATGACTCCATAATTTCTTTTCTTCACGTAAACCATTTAGAACAGATTCTTGTGCCACAAGACGTGTCTCTATTTCTCTATGATCCTATATTAATGAATATATCTGAGTATTAAAAAAACACCAAGTAGATGAGCAGAATAATACTTTTTGCATGGTTAACACTTGTTCACGTATTTTTTTCAATTCTTTAACAGCATTTTCAAATTTAGTTGTCAAATGTTTATTTTGTTGAATCACAACATCGTTCACTTCAGTACGTTCTTGTAAGCGTTCCTTCTGTTCACGAACTAACTAAAAGTAGAAAAAAAATTATATTTTAACCTACTATTATTTAGCTGACAGTAAATCTTAAAATAAAAATGATTTTATATTTTTCTCGAAATAACATTACCACTTACAGCCATTAAATCATTTTCTATTTTGCGATCTGATTCTTCTCGTTGCTTTGAACTTTTTAATGCATTTTGTAGTACATCATTTTCTTTTCTCAGTACTTCATTTGTATTATGTAACTAAAATTAGATAAACTTAATTGTAAATCCCGAAATCTTTAATAATCCTATTTATCCTTACATCCTCATATCGTTTTTCTTCGATTTTTAATGCAAGACGAAATTCATCTTCCAATTTTCTGTATTCTACAGCAAGTGATTGCATTCTGAATAGAAAGCAAAAAAATTATTTCTATTCAAATAACATAACAAGTCATTATTTACTTTTCTTGTTGATGTGCTGACTCGGTACGAAGAATATCTTCACAACGTTGAATTTCTTGTTTCAAATATTGTTGAACTTCAGGTGATTGCATATCAATACGTGTTTTTTCAATTTCTTGTCTTTAGAATATAATAGTCATTTGTTTATTTTATATTACAAACGAAGAACGAAATTATTTTTTACTTGTGTTGTGTTTCACGTGTTGCACACACTTCTTGTAAATCTCTCAGTTGAGTTTTCATTGTTTTTAAATTTTGTTGTAACATTTCATTTTCACATTGCAAAATACCACATCGTCGTTCGAGATTACGTCCTCTTTCACTCTAAATAAAAGAAAAATAAGAAGCAAATAATTGAAGTTCAAATTTATTTTGAGTTTTGTTTACCTCATTAAATCGGGATTCATTTTTTTCACTTTCTAATTGACCCTGACTACTTTCTAAAGTTTTTATTAAACGTAAATTTGTTTCTTGTGCTTCTTTGTACGATGTCAATTGTTTTTCCGTGTCTCTTAAACGAGTCTAAAACAAATTGAATTTGAAATGGTTAGTTCAAAGAAATTTAGCATGATCAACAGCTTTAACCTTATAATTATCTAATATTTCTGTTAAATCTTGAAATTTTGCGCTTTCATCCATTAACCGTTGTTTGTGTTTTTCTGATAATTCTTGTAACATATTTTTATTATTATGTCCATCACTAGCTAAACAATGGGATTCGTTCAAATCTTTTATCTCTTAAAGTTGTCTGCTTCATTTTACACCTCGTTTTTTCCATTCATTAATCAAACCGTTTAGCCGTTTGATTTCTTGTTCAGCACGCCAACGTTTATCGCGTTCAGAATCCAAATCTCGCAAGGTTGTCTGAAACAAACAATAATTGAAAAAAAACAAATGTTTTCTTTAATCTTAAAAAGACAGATTCATAAAAATATTTCTTACCATATAAATTTCTCTTGACTCATCATAACCTATTTTTCGACAATATTCATCGCAGTTTTGTTCACGTTGATTTCGTTCGTTGTTGTCTCCGCCACCATTACTAATCCGAAATAGACTCGTAGTATCACTTTTTTTCGAACGATTATATGTTGACGGAATTATTCGATCTTCTACTGTTAAATACTGATTTCTTGATGGTTTTTTGCTAACAAAGAAAAGACTAAATAAAAAACAAAATGTGAAAAGATATAACTTACGTGGATTCGTTAAAAAGTATTGACTGAGTACTTGTTGGTTGATGTCGTCGTTGCGATGTACTTTTTATAGTTATTCTCTGTTTAGAACGGTGTGGGTTTGCTGTGTGATGGTCCGATTCACTATCTGTAGATGGTGAACGTACTAAACAATTAAATGATATTATTATCTTTTTGGTTTATTTGTTTTCAGTAACTTTAGTGCTATTAACAAAGATGGGAAAAATGAGCACTATTTTCGTGTTGGAAAACATCACTATGTCATACCTATTAGTTTTTCATTTGTAGCATGACGTGGTTGAGCAGAAATGTGATGCGTTTGTGATGTAAAACTGGCATTCGCATCATTATCTGTTTTTGATCGTGGAACTGTATCACCCTCCAAAATCTAGAGAAAATCAGCTTATATTGAGTCCTTGTTAACTAAAGAGAAGATTTTTCTTTAGCATACAGATACTGAACCATTTTCCTTATCCATACTTGAGTGAATGTCCGATATTGAACTTGATTCATTTGTTTTATGATGTCGAAGCATATTGAGAGCTGCAGCAATTTGAGGATATTCTTCTGTCAGAGAATCATTAACGTCCTGCTGAAAAGAAAAAAAAGTAGATTTAAATCTCACTGCATCTATAATGGATGAAAAGAGCGTACCAAACGGTATCTATTCTCCTCCAAATTTGATTTCATTAAGCCCATATATTGTTCAATTCCTGTAAAAAGAGAATGATATTTTCGGTGAAGACAAGGTGTATTCTTTTAAGAAAAATCGTACCAGGCAGACCTTGGCTATTGAAATCCTTTTTTCCATGTTGATCCATTCCATCCAAACTTAATAGCGTACGAATACAATTGAAAATTGTTAATCTGTAAACTGTAATACATCATTGCCCTAGTTAGAGTAGTAAAAGATAATGGAGGCTCTTAAATACCATCATAGTTTTCAACGGGATTTTCACGAAATGTAATGTGGTGTAAATGACTCAAACCGCTTAGATTCTTTGTTATCTCGTCTAACGAACTATAGAGAAAAAAAATGATTTTACATTTTTCTATTTCTCATTCTCACCATATCGATGCTCGAAAAAGAATACATACTCAATTTGATTTCCATGCATTTGTAATATTGACAGATTGTATTGTGGTCCCCATAGATCTTGAAATCCCTGTAAATATTCGATATTGTTGTAGGATAAATTTAACCATGTTAATTTTCTAGAATAGATGATGCATCACACGCCTTTAGTATGTTTAGCCACATGAATAATTCATACTTTAGTGAAAATAAACCTTCAACAACGCATATTTTATTTGATGCCAAATTTAATGTATTTAATGAAACTAAGCATTCTAAATTCTGTATACGTTGAATGTTGTTTGACGATAAATCGAGATGTATTAAATTGTTTAATGCTGTTAAACTACTTATTTTCTCTATTTGATTCGAATGTAAATCAACTGATAATAAAGTTTTACGTAAGGGTATTTTGTCAAGTCGTTTAATGCCATGGCCCATTAAACTCAGATCAGTTGTTTCACCGACATTATTTATCACATTATCTGTAGTCATATAATTAATTGAATTAAAATCCATTTTATTTGTTTAGCACCGTTCATGTCACAAACACTTCCATTGTACAATACAATCAAAAGATAATAAAAATCTAAACAACGAATAGAAACGTTGGTTTGATACTACGGATAGTCTTAAACACTGCAATTTGTAAGTGGTAATCGAATTTTTCAAAGTTTGCAGATATCATCATTCAAGTCTCTACCACGTTCGTAGAAAGTAAAATATTCCTATACAACAACTATACACGTAATTAAATAAAGAATAAATGGTCATTTCACGTAATGACCTTATTCAGTATGAGGAGTTTATTTACTTTGTTTTCTGATAAAGAAACTTTTGCTCAAGTCCTGAGAAAGTGCCTACTTTGTGGTGATAGGAAACTATCTGCACTTTTTTCGAAAGCAACTAGCATGTCTATACAATATACTACCTGGGAAGATTATATAACTTTCCAAAGTCCCAGTCTAATAAAGACTACTTGGTTATTGCTTGATCTTTTGCTTCGATCGAAAAAATCTTACACAGGCTAGGCTGAAGTTTAAAAAAAGTAGCTCCTCCTATACTAGTACTTGATCTGCTTAAAAAGTCAAGATTATAGCAATTCATTCTTTTGATTTAAAACTTTCATCTCACTATACATCTTCGCTTGCAGTTTTATTCTGTTAAAAACTGATTGATGTTCTTTTAAAATTTTTTCTTTCTTTCTTACTTATTATAGTATACCGCAAACGACCAATGAAAAGTTCTGAACAAAACGAGTTGTCGCCCAACTCTAGACCATGTTTTCTAATATAATTGTGATCATTTTCCTGAAAGTCCGCAAAAAAAGTCAGTTTCGCGTTGCAATGTTCCTTGTTCAAAACTTTTTCTTGTGCTAGTGCACTCAATTGGCGTCGCTTAAACCCCCTCCGGAATCGGATGATATTTCAGGAGGATCGTAAGCGGCGCCGATGTAAAAGCGAGATTTCTGTAAGACTCTTGTACACAGATAGCTGAAAAGTTCGCGACGGTTTTAAAAAATGGTTAAAGAGTTACACATAGGTTCTGAAAATATCGAGTGCTTCTTAACCTGTATGAGTAGTCAGATGCCACCGAAAGTCGAGAATGAGGACGGGTGTTCTTAAATTAAACTTCTTATTGTATGGCTGAGATTCCTGATTAATAATACGGGTGTAAGAAGGCTCCCTTATATGTTAACAAAAAGTGAACCTAAAAACTAAATTAAGTCCTTTTTCTGGTTATGCCTTATGTTATGTGATTTTTGTTATCATGGCGCAAAAGGAGTCCGAGCTCACCTAGAGTAAAAATTTATGATGACTTCCATTGTTTGAATAGATGCCGTCGGCTTGGGCTTTTTAAAAGCTTCTTCAAATGCTAAAAGTAAACGCATTTTTTGCGAAATACAACTTATCGTTACAGTATTTTATGCTCTTCGGGGTCGTGGAATTGAATTTTTTAAAACCGAAAAACGAAAAAGTTGATTTTCTCAAACTTTTTAGCGGAAATTTTTTAACGTTCAACAAGGTCTGTTTCCAAACACTTTATCTTCAATGTATAGGAAGATATTTTCTCTTTCAAATGATTTAAGAACCATGTGCTTATGTAAAGAAAAAATATTGAAATAAATAAGAAATCACGACCGTACGAACTTTTATGACTTCTATAAAAATGAGCAAGTTCAGAAAAGTATGGGAAAATCTCTGAAGGACTTTGATTAAAGACTAGTTATTACTAACTCAAAAAGGGTCACTCGTGTCTCTAACTGATACGATAATAAGGAAATGTAAATTCTGTTGTTAAAATACAAACAAAGAAAATTTTTTTTATCGTCATACGAACAATTAGGGCATCCACTGTATATCATTATATTAACTAGAAAAATCTTGCAGACTTCATTTTTAATGCACAGTATTCTGTAGACATGCAGCGAACCGTAAAATGATTTTTCTGCATGTTCGGTGCAGCATCTCGGTAAAACACCGTGCAACAACAACCCTTGTGCTCAAAATTTGAGTTTAATTGTAAAGACGTAACGTCTAATTAGATAGACGACTCAAAACGATCAAGGAAATACATTTATAATTCAAAAAAAAAAAATACAACATAGGTCTACTAAGTAGCTGAAAAGAAAAATTCAATAAATACAAATTACGAGAAATTTATTGAATTTTTTTTACTCAAAAGTAGTTTTGCGTAAAAATAATAATTTACGTAAATTCAGACAACAACAAAATTCAAATAAATACAATATGAAATAAAAATAAAGGTCAAATAGTGAGTTTTTCAAGTTTTTGGAAGTCGTTTTTACGATAGGTTCTAAGAGAAAGATATCTATGGAATTGGTTGGAAATTAGGTAACTTCTGAAAGTAACATCAAGAAGTAGTTGGGTAAATGAGACTTGTATGTAATACACAATTATAACTTTTAAACAATTATGACACCTTCAAAAGCCTATGAATTTTTACTAAACAAATGTGTTGTTTTTTAATCAGAATTATATGTTAAGATGATGTGCAGAGTATGTTTCTAAGCCAAGTTTCTCAAAATTTTATGATGGGGTTTTCTGATGGTTCTAGGATATTTGGATAACTTTTCTACTAAATTTCTTCAAAAACATACTAGACTCTATACATTCGACTAAGCCGATTTGTATAGAGTCTAGTATGTAGAAATTTTATTTTATTTTTGTAGAAATTTAGGAGAAAAGTTATCTAAATATCCTGGAAACATCAGAAAACCTCGTCATAAAATTTTGAGAAACTTGGCTTAGTCTGCACATCATCTTAACATATAATTCTGATTAAAAAAGAATACATTTATTAGTTAAATTTCTATATCCAACTTTGTTCATGGTGATATAACTTCATTTTGTAATTCTTTTCCTTCAAAAAAATCCAAGAAATTTTTTATCGTTGTTTCTGCAATATTGGTCAATGCTTCTTCGGTGAGAAATGCTTGATGACTTGTTAATAAAACATTTGGCATCGATATTAAACGTGCCAATGTATCATCTTCCATAACTCTTTGTGAATAATCGTTAAAAAAATAATTTGTTTCAAATTCATAAACATCCAACGCTGCGCCACGTAATTTTCCTGATTTTAGACAATCAACTAATGCTTTTGAATCAACTAATCCACCACGTGATGTATTAATTAGCATTGCACCTTTTTTCATCTTGTCGAATGCTTCTTTGTTAATTAAATGATACGTTGAATCAAGAAGTGGAGCATATAGAGATACTGTCAAACAGAAATGAATACTTTATCAACAAATTACATGGACCTATCAAGTCAACTTACCAATATCACTTTCGTGTAATAATTCATCTAGTGATTTATATTCGAAACCTTTTTCTGCTGCGTATTTCAAATTAGGCACTATATCATGTGCTAATACTTTGCAACCAAATCCAAGGAAAATATTGATTGCTATACAACCAATACCACCTACAATGAAGATAAATTAAGAAATTTTTTGTAAAGAAAGAAAAAAGCATTTACCTGTACCAATAATACCAACAGTTTTTCCAAATAAATCAACTCCGACTAAGCCATCAAGTGAAAAATTATGTTCTTTTGTTCGATGAAATGCTTTGTGCATATTTCGATTTAATGCTAATAATAGTGCAATTGAATGTTCGGCCACTGCATATGGTGAATATCGTGGAACACGAACAACTCTAATGCCATGTTTTTCAGCAGTCTCCAAATGAACATTATTAAAACCAGCACTTCTTAATGCAATGATTTTTACATTTAATTTGTTTAATTCATTTAACACTGTTTGATGGAGTGTATCATTAACAAATACACATATTCCATCGAAGCCGCTTGCTTCACTCACTGTTTCTTCAGTTAATTTACTTTTCAAAAATGTCAAATGTAATTTATCTTTTCCATGTAATATTTCATTCGCTTTTTTGAACGTTGTTTCATCGTAGCTTTTGGAATCATAAAATAAAATTTTGTGTAATGTTGTCATTGATTGTAAAAATAATAACTAATCTAGAAAATAAACTAGATATAGTAGCAGATGTTGAACTAGATAGGACGCAGAGGCACCATTGGAAGATAACGGAAGAAAACAAAAACGATTGAAGTTTATCGAACAAAGTTAAAGACAATAATTAACAGTTAAATAATAGTTGAACAATAATTGAACAGTTAAACCAATAATTTGATCATAAAATTCTCACTCATTTATACTTCTATGACTCTGAGTGGCTGTTGTTTCACTGTAATAAACTTTAAGGATAAAAGGATAAAATTCTGTTGTTTAATGAATGTATAGTACCTTCCTGACCTATATGATATCTTTCAACATTATACAATCTACCGTGAAGAAAATAGTGGTGAATGTCTTCCCTATCATATCTGCAACTACATTTAGGCGAATTAACACATTTGCGCCGATAGAGATAGCAGCTTAGTGGCGGTAAATTTGATTTAATACGCTTAAATATGATTTCGTCACGTCGCGTAGGGAACTTGAGTCGTTTAGGAAAAACTCGCGTAGATACACAACCCGCTTTTAAAGCGTCACGTATTTTTAATATTTTCATAGTTGAGAAACTTGCATTTGTCCGTAAAAGATCATTGCACTCCCGCGCTACAACAGTAAAATAATCTTTATCCATGTTATTTACCAAAAATACACGTTGTTATTAATTACGATCTGTTACTTTAACTGTCACTTGCACAAGATGTTTTACCAAATAACGGACGAGACATCGATTATTCTCAATTGAATAATAATGATGAAAGAGTTGGGGCCAAAATCTGTATTCAAGAAATTTTCATTTCAGACGGAAACTTGTGCTTTTCAGCCAAGTTCCTATTTTTCATTGAAAAAGGATTTTTTTTTTTTCTTTTCTATTCTTTTTCTTTCTTCATTAATATAATATAGAACGACAAACCAGAAAATGACGGCGAGATAAACCTATAGACTTATCCTTTCAATTTAAACTCAATGAAAGAGAGAAATAACAATCTTTTTTTATCATTGTGCATATATATAGGGAAATAAGAACAGAACATGAAAAATGAATCATCGACAAAAACAAAACTATGCAAACAAGGGAGAGAGAGTATTAGATGATGTGAAAATAGCTTTTCTTATTGTTATGCGGCTTGGCCAGTTATAGCTGAGATATAACTTTGCTACTGGAGTGAAATTTCGTAACGATTTTTTTGTATTTCGGTTTCTCTTATAATTTTCGAACGACGAGATGCCTAGAGCTCTCAAAATCTCTAGCACACTTTTGTCTTTAATCTGAGACGTTCCAGAGCTCTGGGCATCTTGTCATTCGAAAATTATAAGAGAAACAAAATGCACAAAATTCGATACAGAATTTCACATCGGTAGCACAGTTAGCCGACCAAGCCGTATACCTTACGTTTTGTTTATATACAACAATAATAATAAATGGCCAAATCATCTTTTCATAATTTTCACATCTTTGAATGATAGACAAAAAGTTAAAATACAAAATGTCAAAAATAAGATGCCATTTAAGAATAATTCAAGGGCGATCACCTTGTCTGATTTTGATTACTCTACTTATTATATTATTATCACAACAGGATAACAATATGGAATATGAACTAACTTCCGATATCGTTGATCTTTTATTATTCCAGACAATCCAAATAGAAGAAAATAGAATATGTCATACTATACATATTGTACAGTATTTTCATTCTCTTTCTATTTGTTCACCTCTGCAACGAAGTAAATATTCACGAATAATCACATGTCATAGTTTCATATGAAAAAGAAAATAATAATCTGATGCAACTTCAGGAAATTCAATATTTATTCTCAAGCTCACAAATATATAATACAATAAAACAGTAGAGCATTATTTATTGAAATAATAAACTGTAAATAAATTTTGAATTAATCAAAGATGCTGATTGACAAAAAGTTCTATAAAATTTTTAACTGATCGACTAGAAGACCAGCAAAACACGTAAACAGATTCAAAATATTTTGTCTTCTTAAAACTATCTAAATTAGACTAGCTCAATCTTCAGAAACAGTTTTTATCATCTATTGTATACACAAAAAATCTCTGTAAATAAGAGAAATTTTGTTTATTTTTGTAATTTAATTTACTAATGGTTTGTACACCCGCTGATGAAGATGGAGCTAGTCAATTAAAACGTTTAGAAATAAATCTTCAAAGTCTATTACGAAGGAAAAATATTTATCTAACTTCGTATTGCTATCGATTTCTTTATTGTCGGTAAAAAGCCCAATGGACTCGGTCATTTTTTGAATAACTTTGTACAGAGAGTAGCTAGAGAGCGCCGATTTTCGCTGTTTGAAAGAGGAGACTTGGGAACATCTTTAAATAAGAAAAAATTACCTTAGAAGGCTTTTAGCTGAAGTAGGTTTTCTACATGATCTTTGGAAAACCAGGTCGTAGTCTAAAAAGATGAAATACAAATCTACTGTTTTTGTTTCATAACAGTAGATTCTCATCTGTCGACTTTTTCATTTTTCACCGTTCAGGCGTGGCATGGGGTTTTTTAGAAGCTTCAAGATTGGTTTTCGATGGTTTTTGATAACCTCAAAAATGAGTGGAAGCATAGATTATGGATCATGCTGAATCTTGTAAAAGCCTATACTACGCTAAAATAATCCATGTCAGGCTATTTTCACTGAAAATTAAAAAAATGCTAATTTAGTCAAAAAAGATCGATCCAGACTTTTCTAGAATGTCAAGATTCACTCCTCTGTTTTATCTGTACAATCTGATTCTGTTCATGAGAGAGTAAAAAAAGTAAAAAGAATGTGTTCACTTACTTCAAAAGCTTTCTAGAAAACCTTTCAAAAACCAGAGGACTTTCTGTTAATTTTTAAAACTTTTATTGAACTACAGAGTACGGTACAGATGAAATAGTCTTGACATCGTGCAAATACGAGTACGGTCTCTTTTATATTATTTGGAAATCATCCTTAAATATGTCACGTTTGACTGGTTTAGTTTACCATCTCGAGTGGAAGAGCAGAAATAAGAGTTTATAATTTAAAAAATAAAATTTGTTAGAATAGTTTCAAGAAAATGTCGGTTATATCTTGTTTTTGATCTATCAAACATTTTTTCAGGTTTTGAATCTTCTTTGTCTTGAATTCACTCGATACTTTCTATATAAAACATATTATTTGTACAATTTTATTATAGCATTAGTTTTTTTTGCGATTCTTTCTAATATTGCTAAACATGTTGAGTTATTTTGTTCTTTTTTCAAAAAACATAGATTCAGCTCATCGAATATCTAACTTCAATATGTCTAATACTTTTAATTGAATCTAAAGAAAGAAATGGGAGTACTTGGATGAATATCATAGGGAAGAATGAACGATGATGAATGGTTGTTGAAGGTGTTCTTTCAAATTTCTTTTTGTCAAAAATTGAAACATTTTCATTTCTTTTAAACAAAACATGCACGCACAAAAAGCCTACGATTATAAGAAAAAAAATGCGCTATAGTATGGAAAGACGGCAAAATTAAGTTATGGAAGTGTCATCGTAACCAGAAAAAATCTTTCACGAACAAATAACAATAAAAGCAATGGACGGAGTATAACATATATATTGTTGTTTAAGCATGTAAGTGAAGAATAACTTGTGAATGTAAGCTGTGAGAATTCGTGTATAAAAAGCTCTTTTAAAGAACTTAATATAAATACAACATGTATCCAATCAACAAAAGTGTCAAAAGACAATTAATTAGTCTGAAAATAATTTACATATGTAAATAAAAAAATATGACAATTAATTTCTCAATCAGAAAAAGACGTTCATATGATCGCAGATGGAAGCGTTATGTTTATCACCAAAAATATCAGGTTTTATTCTTGAGCTAAATAAATCACTAATGTTAATCACGTGTTTATTTTGTAGCAGCAGGAGTGGTTACGCTTTGAGCTGATGGTCGAACTCTAGAAATGAATGAAGTGGGTTAAATTTAAAGTCATTTTAGTTTTATTTAAATAATAGGTTAATAATTCTATAAGAAGAGCGTCATCAAACAGTAAAGTAAAACATCACAGACATGAGATAAAACTGAGTTTTTTATTTTCCAGTAATCGAAATATTAGTGTTAAGTCTATGCTTTTCGCGTACTTCAAAGGTACACTATACCGTACAGATAGCCGTAAGACAGGCTATATCTTCTTCTTTATGCACTAATGCGTGTGGAATCACTCACCTAATATTTAGTCACTACAGTGTGACGTAGGACATGGTTTACTGGCTTGCTAGAATGGTTATTAAGTGTGTATGGAGAGCTTAAGGAATTAGGTAGAAAAACTCGCCGACGGCAATGGTAGCCGCAAAGCGTTTTTATTCTGTCTTTGCTGTCATCACTGTTTACATTATGCATCTCATGATACTAAATCTGTCACAACGAGAACTGTTTTGATATTCCCCATGTGAACATTTGTGTTTGATCTAGAATGAAGCATCTGGACGCATCGAAACATATCTGGTTGAAAAAGTTTCATTTCAGATGCTTCATCCCAGATGCGTCCAAATGCATCTGCCAGCAATGCTAAATGCATTCGAGGCATGAAATTTTTACATCGGTCATCGCTAAAGAGGAGTTCTGTATCGAAAACCACGTACCGTTTATGTTTTTTCATAAAGCATTTGGCTGTATCATATGATGAACGACGATGTCGCATAGAGCTCGGTCTGCCGATTAATACCGATAGTGGTCTCGCACGAACACAATATTGAGAACTTTGTATTTCAAGCCATATACGATATTTTCCATTGGGTAAATCATGAATTTGTACTTGACGGGTTGAAGCATCCAGATCACCGTGCATTCGAATTTCATGAGTGGCTGCATTTTCAGAAAACACCTAATAAACAGAACAATGCTATAGTCTAAGTATAGAAGAGGGCAGACATAAACTATTGGAAAATCGTTCAGTCATACTGTGGAGCTAGTTTAGAGATAATCTAGCTAAAATAAACACAGACTGCAGCGATTCATCAGAAAATTTTTGCAGAGGGAATAATCTTTACAGTCTAAGTACTTTTCATTTCTTTCCTACCTTAAAAGCAACTAAATTGTCATTTTCTTCTAATTTTGGATCATCCCAGACCATTATCACTGGGCCCCCCTGACCATCATCTATTCGTCGCATGACTCCTGGTCTTATTCCGGGCCATGTAAACTCTAAACTTCGTGACATTGGACTTGTAATAGTTTTATCGTTGCTTAATGCTTGTACATGAACTGTATAGGTTTCACACGGCGTACCATTTGATAACGTGTAAGTTAATTGATCGTGTGAAAGTATAGCCGCTAATCGATTATTAATAAATATTTTATAGCCAACCACTGCCAGGTCACCGTAACTGGTAGCCGGTTTCCATTCGATTGTAACATGATCACTTGCTCGGTCACTAGATAAATTTAATTCACGTTCGGGACATTGAGAATAATTATACACACGCAACTACAGAAATTTACTTACCGAATAGTTACCCAAGGAGCATTTGGTGGTGCCGACATTTGAATTGTTGTTTTATCTGACGTATAGAGAACACCACCATTTTTATCAACAGCCATTACCATAATCCCATAAGTAAAGCCAGGTCTTAAATCTTTCAAGACCTATAACAGATATTCAAAATAAAATATTCAAATAAATCAAAATTTGACGCTTACTGTGTGTCGATGTCGTTTTGACACTTTAATTGCCTGTACATCACCATTATTCAAACATGTATATTGTATGTAGTATGCTTGAACAACTTTTGATGATAGAAATGATGACCAATCAATATGTAACTTTTCCTCATTGATTGAATCAATTTGTACGGGAATAATGCGTGCAATTGTTTTATCAAATCCACCGTTATCATCATTATCATAATAAACCGTTGGCATTAAATTTGTTGTAGGTGTGGTAATAACAGAGAGAGTTCGAGACAGAGCAGATAAAGCTCGTTCTGGATTATCTGTCACGGCACATACATTAACTTGGTATGTACGGTTGATACGTGATGGAATTTCAGCTCGTCTTAGATTAACTTCAATGATGTCACCCACTTTTTTTCCTTCGATAAACAATTGGAACCCAATAACCGGTATACCATACGATTTTGGCTCTGACCATTCAATAATGAAGTTATTATCAGTTGTTTTTACTAACCATAACTTTGGTGAATCTGGTGCTCCTGGAATAGGCATTGTTAATTGATCATATTGTTTTCGTGTGCCATCATTCATAACAATAATCAAATCAATACTATAGAAATGTTTTTCATCACACGAATCTAATACATGTTCTTTTTCAGTGCTACCTAATGTTAATTGCTGAGTGCGTAAATCCTTTGATGAACGCCATTGTAAAATAAAATGTGATATATTTTTTGTATCTGTGACACTCCATCGTATATGTATTTTTCCCAATGGTTTTATCTCATTTTTTTCTTCACTAGTATTCTCATTGGTAACATAATGATGAAATTCAAAACTGGCATGTACGGATTTTAAAACATCTTATGAAAAAGAAAAAGATATGAACGTTGAGTAGGCAAAATATTGAAAATTTACCTTTTTCACTTAATACACGAACTCGAAGTTTTTTGGATGGTGTTTCATCTGCTTCATTATCAGTTGCACTATTATTTTTCGATGATAACTAAAAGAAAAACAAAAGTCAATATAATTATTTTATCGCTTTAATCCTTTAGGCTAAAACAATATCATTTTTTATTCTTTGGATTTTTCAAAATGATTATCGCTCTCTCATCTCTATAGAGAGCACTTATAAGGCACGAACAACTGTAAATTCAAACTAATAATTCAGCAGCCTTACTCCTATACGAGAGGAGCAGACTTGCCAGCCTATCAAGTCGTATTTCAAATCTAACCTAATTGAAAGGAAATGAAACTTCCTTTCAACTCTTTTATTCGTATATGTATGCTCTATGGCAGAATAAAATGGTGATTAAGTAAAGTGCGGAATATCGACAGAACTCAACAATTTTTTTCCTAAAGAATCCTATCGGTGTATCATCTATCTCACAAGATATGCCTGAATTTCGACAGGATTTTATCAGAATGGAAAATTGTTGTAATATCAATTATGAACGAATTACTTTGTCATTTAGATATTCTGTTTGTAGTGTAGTTTTGGCATATAATTGAATTTTATATTCCTCATTTGGTAGGCATTCTGTCAGCGTACATTGATATTGATCATCATCGAGTGCACGCTTTTCTTCTCCATTGACATCAACTCGGTATCCTAATAAACGACGATGTAATTTAACTTGTTCATTTATCTTTTCTGGATGATCGATAATAGTAAACATATTCGGTTTATTCCATGTTAAATCAATTGTTTTCGTACTGTAACCCGTTAAATATAGTTCGGGTTTTTCACACATAGCTGGTGTTCGAAAATGGAGCGTGCTGGATTCGCTTGTTGAATATCGTACTTCTTTTCTTCCACTGTCATTATTGTCATCCGATTCCAAATTAACTTTTATACTAAATATTGAGTCTAGATTTACCGTATAAAAACCTGAAGGTAATACTCCACTAATGACGGCTGATGTAGTTAATGGATCGACATCTAAGGTGTGTTCATCACTGTTTTCTAGCATCCATCGAACGCACTGGCCCACAAGGCGTGTTGAACCGTAAGCTTTCGGTAAAGTCCAGTCTATCTGTATTGAATCGGCATTACGAATCTTAAATTGTAAATTTGTTGCTGGTTCAGCACCACCTGTTGTCAAATTTAAACTCTTATTTGGTAACCATTTGTCCGATTTTAATTTTTTTGATAATTGTGATATATCTCGAATTTTATTTTCAAATAGATACTCATCTGTTACGGCTGTCACTGTTACTTTATATGAAGTACGTTCAGCTAAATTTGGTAAAATAACTTCAGTTGAATCCGGTGTCAATTCAAGTGTCAAATGTCGATTATCTTGTGATGTTTCATCAACAACGATACAATCCATTCGAAGAGCTAAAAAAATACAAAGAAGAGATAGTAAAATGTTTTTTAATGTGATCTTTTTTTCTCTTACCAACGATTTCGGCGTTATGTTCTAAAAATGGATCCCAAGAAATGCGAGCTGCATTGTTTGTACAGGCAATGACTTGAAAAGAAGTTGGAGGATCTGGTGGAGAACCGGTATGAAACGTTATTGGATCTGATGAGGTGACAACAACATATTGATCTACAAAAGAAAAGTGTACAGCAATAGAGACTGATTATGCAATTTAAATCAAATTCTGTACCATTTGTTGTATTATGACGACGTCTTTTCCAACCTTCTAAAAGAATTTTGTATCCAGTTGATGATTTGAGTTCATTTAATTCTTTTGATTTTACATCTTCTGAAACCATAATTCGATTTATAAATACTTTATACTTGTAACTTAAAAGGCACTTACTAGACACTTGTAACATGGTTGCTTCATTGCGAGTTTCATTTTGTAGCCAATAATACAATTTATAGTGATCTGGTATTACATTACTACTTAATGAACTGCTTACTAATGGAAAACCAAAAGCCGTCAAAAATGTTAATAGATGAATAGAGTATATTATTTACTTACACGGCGTCCAACATACAACAGCTCCGTGTCCCGTTATATTTTCAATCCAAATTTTTTTCGGAATTTCAACTAAATCTGTGTATTCAATATCCAATTTCGGTCCGACTGAAAAATGTCTCTCTGGATCATATTCTTAAAATAAATATATAATTTATTCCTCAGATTTAGATTCTAAACTAAGAAACAGTTCGAGCTCATACCTTCTCCAATTCGAAAAGCATTTCCGCTTGGATGATCAGTCAACGGTACAACCTGTAAAGAATAACGATTACCGACTTCTAAATCTGTTATAGATGCGCGATTTTTTTCTATCGGTAATTGTTTGCCAATAGCTTTGCCGTTTTTCAGTATTTGATAGCCCTATAAATAAATACACAATTAATGTAGAATGATGATTAATATGTAATCAATTGCAGATTACTGTTAATTTAGCGTCACCATATTCAACAGGCGTATCCCAGACAATATCGACGCCATTAGGAGACATTCTTTCCAATCGTGGTGGAGGAATTTTAGGTGGAGCTGAACATTTCAGTGACAATTCATTTGATGGTAGACTCTCTATTTGACATTGATATACATAACCATCTAACTTTTTGTGACCAATAACAGCCTATAAAAATTGAGAATGAAATTTTTTTTACAGTGAATAAATTCGAATAATTATACCTTTATATAAACCGAATATGTTTGATCAGGTTTTAAATCGTTGATTTCATATTTGAATGATGTACGTCCATTTGTTGGTAGTTCTTCTCGTTCTTTACCATCAAGAAAAATTCTGTTAAATGGAAATAGATATTCGTAGACTATAACACACAGAAGAGTACTGAGTGTGTACGTACTTATATGAAACTATATCATCATTTTCTGTTTGTACTGTTTGCCATTTGATAGCAATACCAAACGGCTTTGTTGACTGTTGAGCGGTTATTTTAGCCTGTGAAGGTTTCTTTGGACAAAAGATGCGTACGGGTTCAGATATTTTTTCATCAACCCAATCCGGATGCGATGTAACAGATACTTGAATTTCATTCGTACTACCTATTAAAAGAGTAAATAAACGTTTATATCTTATGCCATATAGAAGTAAATATGACGTACCAGGTGATATATTGCTAAATTCATATTCATGTTGAGTTGGTGCCAAAATTTCAGCGGGTTTTCCATTAACAATTAAACGATAACCTTTAATTAATGATTCATCAACCGATTGATCTATAGACCATACAACAGAAGCCTAAAATACAGGAAAGATAATTATTGATGAAAGTCATGACAGATAATTTATCTGTAACTTGCACTTTGATTTCCAACTCGAGCAACTTTAAGTAATGGACGAATAAGTAGTTCAGCCAATGGATTATATCGTGATGTACTCAATTCAGCTGATGTTGATGACGCATATTTTATATCAGTAACTCCATGCATATGAAAAAAACCACGAACAAATACCCTAAATATGTATATGAAATACTTTTACTATAATTTTAAACTGTTTTTACTATTAAGACTTACGTATAATCAATTCGTTCCGAGATACCCTCGATTTCTAGAGGAGGTTTGCTGATATACCACACATGTTCAGTTATTCCATTATTTTCGAAACTATATTTTTCAAAAAAAAAAATTATAAGTAGATTTTTTGAGTTTTATCAAATAGATGACTTTTTTTGCATACCTTTCATCACTTTTCATTTTTTCTGGAAAATCCATTCCACGCACATGCAATTCATACATGGCTATATAGGCATCTTGCGGAAGTGGACGATCTAAATACCAGTTGGTTCTTATCGCTGATGAACTAATGGTTTGTAAACTTAATTTTGGTATTGGAATATCTTGTTGTGGCAAAGCATTCTACATAAATTAGCTGTTATGTTAATAAATATTGTTAAATAAAATTATATTACCTACCTGTATTGGAATAAATGAAGAAGTTTTCTTTTGTTTACTATCCTTTACTTCGCGTGGTCCATCGATTTTCTAAAAAATTAACAGAATTTTATATTATCCTTTTTGAAAGAAACTTTTTAGTACTTTACATACAAGAACATTTGTTTTCAAAGTATCTTGTGTCTCATCTTTTGGTACAACGGCAACATAACAGTCATGTTTTCCAGGTTCAAGATTAACTTGAAATTTCGTTTCATCATATGGTGAAATTCGAGGACCATATTCTTTGTTATCAACCATAATCTAAATATCATAAAAATATTACAAATGATAGCTGATTATTTAGCTATTGGAAACACACTCGATAATATTCAATAGAATCTTGTGCTGATTGTATTTTTTTTGTCCAATATAATGTAATCCCATTATGATTACGTTTGAATGATATAGTTGGTACAATATGTCGAAGAATATTGTTCTATAATGGAGATGGCTCTAACCAACTGTATTTATGTTATATGAATAAATTTTATACTTACAATGGGTAAACTTTTAATTGTTCGTTTTGCTTCTCTTCTGAATGGAAAACGTTCCAAATTAATGACTGAAATATAATGTAGACTTTTATTATCAACAGTTATATTTGTCATACTGACGTGGAATCAAATAAAGCAGTGTTTTTATAACACAAAAATATTCTGTTTAGTTCTCTTTCGAAGTTTTAAAAATTATGATAATCATACAGATGAAACTTATTAGATATTCAGAAACTGAAAATGCATAAAAATGACATAAAACATACGTTTTCACACGTCGAAAATACTTCTTTTTTCGTCTGAAACACTCCCAGTTCATTTGAACAGCTATCCAACATATTCTATTTTAAGTTTTTATTTTATCTACGAACGCATGCAAAAACATGAAAAATGTTTTTTATCATTAATATGAGCATGAAGACATTAACATGAAACTAAATAGCACACTAAAGGTGAAGAAAGCCAAACCAGATGTATAAAAGTAGTGAAAAACAGTAGAAAGCACCTGTGTTGCAATATTAAAACTACATCATTGTTTAAGTGAGACATCATTGTTTAAGTGAGATTAACGTCGACTATTATTCTCTATAATTATGGTTTAAAGTTCCAATAATTACATATTCTAGTTCAAAAGTTAGACATTTTGTTATGTAAAAAATTGATAAGATGTTATGCTGCATCATTAAAATAATCATCAACATTTGTTTCAACAGTTGAATGATGTTGAGGTATAGGAGGACGTTTATCAGTGAAAGGATCTTCTCGTGTTGTATCATCTTTATTATGCTGTTTTAGTCTCTTTGTATATTCATTATTCGACGCTGTTTGTGATTCACGTCGTTGATTTGAAAATGAAAATCTTTGTTGATTATGTACTGGTTTAGAATAACTTAATGGTTCAGTTTGTTCTAAATCTTTTTTTACCGGAGAATATTGTCGATGATCTTGTTGATTATGTTTTAATTTATTGGATGAATGTTTGTAGTGTTCAACACCGGGAAATGATTCATGCGGTAGACATCTACACTTAGATGAGTAAACATTTTTTGTTTCATTGGATTTATCAGACATAGTTATTTCCGTATAATTATTTCTATGACTATTCTTTCGTTCAATAATGGCGGTTGTTAATTTTTCAAATAAAATTTTAGCTCGATCTTTTGTTTGTTCTGAAAATGTTTCCATCTTTTTATTATCATTATTAGTATTTTGTGATGTGGAAGGATTAACAATGTTACTACTACTAATACTAATATTATTTTGATGAATAATATTTGTGCTTGGCGGATAAGAGACTGCAGTAATTCGATTTTCTTGTTTTGAGGCAGGTGATAGTAAATCGCACCTGTCTAAAAAAATGAACAGAGACAAAAAATTAATCTCAAAAGAAAAACTGTAAGTAGCCTAAAAACTACAGCTAATTTGTTTTTGATTTTAAGATTATTAGGTATAATACGCAGATTACTGCAGCCTTTTATGTCAGCACAAGCATTATTGTCAAATTTTCCAAATTATATGATAAAATAATTATTTAGAGAAGCAAAATTTAAAAGACAAACACATGGAAGACAAATTAGATAAGCAACAAAAACATACGGTAGTTATTTAACATTATTATCTCTTTTAAATAATAGTATTACTTACTTTCTAAATGCATATCCGGCGGTGGTTTTTCTGCATTAACACTAATATATGCAAAATAACGATCTGTTATTTGTTCTCTCAATGACATCTCTAATGGAGGATTTACTGTAATGATATTTGATTTCAAAATTTGGTTACTATCTACGTTAAAACAATAATAATAACAACAACAACAATAGTAATATTTTTTCTCACATTGATTTCAGCACTATTTACCTCTAATTTTCGCCTCAACATGTAATATATATTTCTTTTTTTGACCTGCTCCAAGAAATTGTATTCCAAAAAAATCATTAAAATCTTTTTCAACAAGCTATAATCAATATTTTATACATCATACAGTGACCATTCATCATAAAAGTTTTTTTCTTACTTGTTTTGTAGCAATATCATCTACATAAACTGTATATTCACTTGCATGATCACCAATATGGGCCCACATTAAAAATATTGTACTCGGTTGATCAGACACAGCTATGAAAACAAAAAGAATTTAGATTCATTCCTCTTGAATATCTTCCTATCGTAGAGTTTTCTAACAACTAATAATGGTAACCGGCGCTCTTATACGTAAGTCCTCAACAAATATCCATTACTAAATTCCTTATATGAATTGAAACTTATACAAAACTTTTTATTTTTAAGTTCATTTATTGGCAAATCGATATAAATATAAGTAAATCAGTTTCGCGTTTCTCTTATAATATTCAAAATTGAAACTAAACATAGCTACAATATTACCTAAACTGATTAACGGAGCTCCACCATTGATTTCTCTTTTAATTTCAAATCCCTTTAAAAATAAATAAAAATTTTACAGTATATGATCAAACATTTCTTTTTGTAGAAAAACGTACGCGTTTATTGGATACAATCGGTTGCTCATTCGCTAATTCACCTTTTGGATATGCAACAATGTGAATTTCGTATTGTTCACCTCCTGCAAATCCCTCAGCAGAGAAATTTAATTCATGTGGATTCAAATCAATTTTCTGGGCCACATCGTCCACATAAAGCTAAAGAAATTCATTGAAATGGATTCGAAAAATATATATCAAAACATACTTCATAATGATCAATTAAATCACACACTTCTGGTTCAATATGAATTTCTCCATAGACTTTATTTGGCAATGCTAACGAAGCTGTTAAACTTATTTTACAATTATTCCATATTGTTTTTGCATGCTACAAATAGAAAATAAATTTCTCTATCAAAATCTCTGAAACAATAGTGAAATACGCACATTAAGTTGTTCATTTTCCATCACAAATGTAGGACTAAAATGTTGAAGATATATAAATCAAAATATATTTTCATTTATTTTTTTTTAATTACCTTGTTGTCATTACGGTACTAGCTAATTTTTGGTCTTCAATTGCATAAGCTCTAATAATATGTAGCCCACCCTCTTCTAATAAAATATGTGTAGCATTGTTGTACATCTAAAATGCAGAAATAATAGTAAACAAAAAATTTGTGTTTACTGAACTAGTATTTTATACCATAACGTTATTATTTTGTATTGTTGGAATGGAACCATTGAGCGTATAATATATTGTTGCGCTACGATTTGGACATTCTAATCGAACTTCATCACCATGTTGGCTAGCACCCGGAAGTTCTCCAACAACCTTTGGTTCTTGCAAACGTTTTTCTGAAGAAAAAAACAAATCATTTGTTCATATACATTTTTGGCTAAAAAATATTCATTATACTTACTGTAGTTCTTAATAGCACTCTCCGAATATACAAAAACTGTTGCTGATTCTTGAAATTTATTTGATTTTATCTGATATGTGCCACAGTCATGAAATGTGTATAAATAATTTATTTGAAATTCGTCAAAAGATCGATCAGGCAGTTTGCGCTAGAAAAACGAAATAAAAATAAAATTAAACAAATCAAAACGACAAACGTTTTATCTGTATCACATTAATTTGATTGTGTATGTCGTCAATCGGCTGTACTTGAATGTCATGTGGTGCCGTATTCCATAACCATGCAACAGTTTCATCCTATGAAGTTCAATTCAATAGAAATTCAAAATTATTTCACACTACTGATCTTTTACTTGAGCAATATGGAGGACATTTGGAATAAATTTTGTATCTGTAACGTAGAAACATGTTTCAGTGAATGGTGGATCAATAACAACGACTGAAATAAGTCGATCCTAAAATAATCGAATGGTAGATTGCATGATTCAACTAGAATTTAATTCAAAATATGAGCGACTTGATCATTTTTTGAATAACTTCTGATAGAAAAGTACTACGGATCTGGGATTTCTGTCATTCGAGAGCAAAGAGTTTTGAACATCTTTCTATGGAAAAGTCGGATGAAGTCTAACACATGGAGGTGTTGTACCTCATCAATACTTTTTAGGCAAGATCTCCTCCACTAAACACATTTCGAATTTTGATGCTAGAACGTGAGTTCGAATCACCCGATGGTGTTCTACAAAACTATACAAGTCCTAAGTCTTCATCTACCATAATTCAGGCATTAGAGACGTTCCCATAGGATCTACCCATCTCAGTCTGATTAGCTCTAATAATCTTGAAAACAGCTCTGTGCATAGGTTTTCGACTATGCTCAATCTAGTGGCAATGCTTGTTTTCAGAAGAAAATTCAAGAACGTGGTGAAAAGTTGGTACAACACCTGCATGTGCTATACTTCATCCGACTTTTCCATAGAAAGATGCTCAAAACTCTTTGCTCTCCAATGGCAAAAATCACAGATTCGTAGCACTTTTCTATCAGAAGTTATTCAAAAAATTATCAGATCTCTCTTATTTTAAAAAAACAATAGTAGATTCGTTCGTACTTGGTCCCACGACACAACTTTTTCGAAATCTGGATTAGCAAAATAATAAATGCCCGTGTCTACACATTCCATTGCTAAACATTGCCGACTTTGCCCTCTTTCGGCCCGATCATGACACGATGCAAGATCTTGAATATTCTCTGTTTGCATCAATTGTATTACATTATGTTGAATGGGTTCGAGAAACTCCCATATAACAAAATCGTTTAATTTTGTTACCATTGGTTGCGGATCAAAAAGGTGTTGTTGTATAGTTTTATAATGAAATTTAATTTCGGGCAATACTATAATTGCCAGTGGTGGATGAGATTTACCTGATGTCGTTGTCTGTTTGGTTTTATCATAATCATCGTCAATATTTGAAAAATAATAAACACCAATCTTTTCAAATTGTTTCATTAAACATCGTGAACCATTTTCTATTGGTTTCAAACTGAAACCATTGTTGAGTTTATTTCCATATTCATCCGTTTGATGTAATTGTTTTAATGTTGCAATGTCCCACTCAAACCAAAAATGATCTAGTCGATTTATAAATACTGTTGAAATATCAAAACCATCAGCATTGTATCTAACACGATGATTCTAAGTAAAAAAATTGTCATTTTACATTTTATCAAGCAAGCGGAGTAAAAATGTTTGATTGAACTGAAAAAAGAAATTTTTAATTGCTTTTTTTTCAACTAACATCAATAGCATTTTCAACCACGACACTAATTAACTCTTCATCACTTGAAGTTGAATATTTGAAATTGTATAATCCATGTGCTGGTATATTCATTAAAAATGTTTCATAATTGAAAAAATGTTGACGAAATAATGGTTCAACTCGTTGGCATTTGTGATGAACACAATCAAATACTCCCGCTAATCCGCCATGCGTTTCACGAATGACTGACGAAGAAGAATCAAGTGTAATTGCAAAGTCTTGAACTCTTTGCTTGGCCGTCCAATTAAATTGAATCATATGATTTGTTGATACTTTATGAACTAGATAAAGCAGAGAGAAATAAATACGAAATATATCAGCAGCAAACACAAAACAAAAATCCTACCTAATTGTCCCTCTAAAAGTGGTAATGAATAAATTATAGTTCGTGCTTCCACGATAATTGTCCCAATATTATTTGAGGCATCTTTATAAGAATAGACACCTGGCTCAGTAAACTGATGATACAATATACCACGTTTGTTTGGCTCAAAAGGCCAGAAAAAATGACCATCAGACTTTAACTAAAATTTAAAAAAAATATTTCATTAAATTTAATTAATTAAAACATTTGCTTGATGTGTGTGTGTGTGTGTGTGTGAGAGAGAGAGAGAGAGAGAGAGAGAGAGAGAGAGAGAGAGAGAGGAATTTAAAATTGACTTTAAACTAATCAGTCAATTTTTGATAGTAAACATAATTTACTTCTATGTGTTGATTTTTGTCATCGAGTTTATATGGATCAATTTGCTTGATCGATTGTTTCTTTTTCGTATCCCACTCCCAGATAATCCAATCATCTTGATCAATGACTATTGGTTTTAGTTCATTATTATCATCCGTTAACCGAACATATTTGTATCTGTAACTGTTTTCAACAATACAAACAAGGATATCTTTCACAGCTTTATGTTCGTCAACACGTATAAAATAAGATATTCCCAATTGATCAATCTGTTTTTTAAATGTTGCCCTTTGTGCTGTTTTTTGTGTTTGACTACTGGTATCTGATATTGTATAGAGACCGCCTGATACTGGACAATATTTTTTTTCTTCAATACGATACGCTCCTTTTGCCTTTATCCAATCGATTTCTAAAATATCATTTTTTCGCAAATAAACTTTTCGATTGTCTTCAGTGTCAAGATAAGAAAATTTTGCGTCAACTGGCTTAATATTAATTTTATTATTTTCACATGTATTTTGTAGATATTTTTGTCTTGGATCTGTTTTTGTATTATCAGCTGACAAACCAATATAAAAATAAATTTCTCGTCCTTTTTCATCGTTTGTTAAATCAAACGACAATGACACAGGCCCTGTCTGATCCTTGCTGATATTTCGAAGTTCGATACCATTTGGTACCCGATAAAAATCCGATCTATCACGATAAACTTGAATAACATCATACTGTTTTGCGTCCGCATTAACTACAAATTCAACACTGTCTCCTGTTTCTACTGTAATCGGTTGTTGAAATTTTCCATCTGATATATCGATTTGCTGAGGTTTGTCAGACGTATCTGTTCCATGACTTGATTGTACTAGATGGACATTCTGATGATCGTTTTTTATTCCGTTCATGACAGTGTTTATTGTTTTACGGTTTCCTAGATAAATAAAGAAAAAAAGTAAACATCTCTGGTTACATCTTAATGTGTAAACATACAGATTTCAACGGCAATTGTACATAAAAAAAGTAAGATTCAAACCTGTTCGATACACTGGAGACTCGTTGATATTTTCTGTGCGGTCACTATTAAGCTTGACTCGCGTCCGTGCACCGTTACTGGATGAGCAGCCAGAACCCATATTTTAAGCTACACTTACAATTTTGTTAACAAAACATGGCTCCTTTTTTAACCGAGAATAACGGAGTATTCAAAAATTATCAAACAAGTCTGAAAGATAAAGTAACAAGCACTAATTGAAAGCCACAACACGAAGAAGAGCTGATCTACTTCATTGATGTAAACATAACACAAAGAAATTGTTAAACTCAACCTATGAACTGGCAGTGACTTAAATAACTGAGGAGCCTTTCTTTCATAGCAGTAGTTTTTTGTTTTTACAAACTCTTAACATTTTCATAGAATGCTGAATATCTCTTTTTATTCAGTAATCGTTTATGAAATAACGAAGATCACAGTTGCTGCCATCTCTTAGCGTATGCAACAACTAATCTTCATTAGACTTTTTTTGAACAAATATGCTAAGATAGATAAATAGTATGTTAGTAGAGATAAAAATGCGTGCAGTAAATCAACTCGTTTCTGACGAAAGGAAACTTTCACACAAAGATCATACACGCAAAAACAAAAGTGAACAAACGAGAACACATGACAGACGGCGAGTGCACAAAGAGTTGGATATTCACAAAAAACTAGATTCGTACTTCGCTTGTGTGTATGTTTTATAAATTTTTGACTGCAGGTCTATTTCGATTAATCAAATGAACAACTCTAAGGCTTTTAGGATTATGGGTGAATGCACTATTTAATTACAGAAACAACATTCTCATGGCTTTCATTTTGTCTACAATGTGTTGTTGTGACGACACTTGTTGCCTAGTATTGGCCAGTTAGCCATTAGACAAAACTACCGGAATCAGAATTATTAACGTTTTTAACATTAAATAGAAAAGATTAGAAAATATTTGTTCAAACTAATCTAGATTCTGATATAGTTAGTCACAGATGTCGCTGAAATTTCGATGGGAATAGATGGCAGAGAATAAGTACTCATAGCTGAAATCATCGAGAGAAATTACTCTTTTTGCTGCATTAGAAGCTTACAAGAAGAGTATTAAATAATATAAAACTTATAATTATTGGGACTAAATATTAATAACAAATAAACATCTATAAATACATGAATAATGTGTTATAGTATCAATGCTAGAGTTTATGATTATCTTGTGAGTAACAAAAGAAAAAAGAAGTTTCACTCTCTTTCCGCAATAGAAATATCTATATAAATATAAATTACTTAATAATTAACCTTTTACCTCCTGGTGCTAATCCAGCAAATTTGTGTTGAGTTGACCGCAGAAATAGCTTATGCGAGTGCTTAATATGACAAAGTATGGTTAAATTTGAGCGAAGTTCTTTCACGGTGGAAGTATACAGGGTTCGTACTATCCACTTTCCAAAGCCAGGAAAAGGAGAGGATTGTTTTCCTTCGAAAAACAGGAGAGTCAATGAATTTTTTCAAAAATACAGGAAATAAGCAAATGCAGAAAAACGACAAGTGAGATTTATCACAATGTGTTAAAAAATCGAAAAATGTCCTATAGGGCAATTTTCAAAAAACTTTCGCCAAAATGTTTTTCTAATAGGGGATGAACTTCAAGTATGTGAGGGGTGGTTACAGCATTAAACATAGTCATAGATAATCGTACGTACCAAGGTTATACCTCTTTTTAATTATTCGTCCAGTATTATTATTGTTGTTTTCGTTCATCTTCCTCTTTTTCTATACGTACAACAACTAGAGGTGGATCGGACTAGTCTTTCTGGTCCCGATCCTGTAGTTAATTGTTTGATTCCGATGAAAAGTTTGGCCATAGAACACGAAAAAATGTTTCGCCGCTGGCGAAATGTTCAATGCGGCTTTTCGCTATTGTACTGCGTTGTGGAACCTTGCAAGAAAAAATTTGATAGAAAAACGAGTTTGAAACTCACACTAGAACTTGATTTTACAATGAAAATTTTACTTTCACGAGACTAGTTTTTTGGTTCCTGGTTCCGACGCGCCTTTGTCTTCTTTGTTTTTCATGTTTCTTACCTCTTTCGCTCAGCCTTTCGAGATGAGTGTGTAGAATTTATACAGTCAGTCTTTATGGGGACATTCTCATGCTTAGTGTAAACATAATTTCTGTTAGTCTGCTCTTTTCTTGGTTGACTGAATAAAGTAAAAATATTTGTTTAACTGGCTCATTGGATTCACGTAAGAGGCAAAGACTTTCTAACAGATTTTACCGCAGTCAACAGTAAGACTGCAGAAAGAAGCCAAAATACAGGAAAAATAGGAAAATTTCGAAAACCGGGATAAAACAGGGTGTTCTCATACAAAAACAGGAAATATAGAAAAAACAGGATAAATACGCAACCTGCATGTAGAATGGGTCATTTACGATCCATTCTGGTTGAGTGATATGAAACTTTAGTTTTTTGTTTATTTGGTTTTTCTTGCGGTTTTTTGCAACTGTGTGCTTATTTGATCTGTATACAGCTAGAAAGTTCTTCCTATCATGAACTATTTTGAAAAATGAAGAAAAATGATTTATTATAGGCTTAATTTTATTGAAGTCAAAGTTTACAATGAAAAAAATAACAGAGAAACCAATATCAGTGTATGGAAGTTGTGTATGTTTATTTTTTTACAATGGTACTCTTCAAAACAATTACGTATTACTTTAATATATATTTTGATTAAGAATATGACCTGGAGAGCGTCATAACAGTTACTTCTAATTCTCATAGCAATGGATGACGCAGAAGTGAAAAGAACCTATTTTTCCCTTCATTCCGAGTGCACTGTGCCAATGGCTTCAATTGCCTAGCTATTAGTTGAAATAAAACTTTTTTAGTATGAATATATTGTTATTTATGAGCTTATATCGATAACCAAAATAGCTGCAGAAAACACCATTTTTCATGTCACTCATCTCGAATGGGTCAAAGCTGACCGGAAGCGAGATATTATGAGTTATTCATAAGACTACTTGTTATAATTTCTTAGTTACTCTCCCCAGTCTACTTCAATAGCGGCCTTCAATAGCTACTCTCCCTTTACTATCCACTGACATTCCCTTCAATGGTGCAAATATTTGCGATAATTGTAGAAAGTAAACAATTACAGTTTCTTCTACAAATGAGATATTGCCAGACTTTCTGTCACTTTTCTGTGAAGAGAAACGAATTTTAGAAAAATCGTATGAAGACTTTTGAACACTAAAACTATAGTCGTCCTACTCGTTGATCCTTTAACTCCGCCAAGGAAAGTCTCCACCAAAAAAGAAATTTTTCATTATACAGAAGAGCTATCGAGCTTTCATTTGGTATATTTGAAATCACAAACAGGTTTATAGTGACAGAGTTATAGTGACTCCACATATGGAAGAAGTTATTCAGTCAAGAAATGAAGCGTGTTATTTCACAGTCCACCACAAACAGCGATTGATTTACAATTTAAATTTCTGACAATTCATTTTCTAACTGAAACATAGTGGAATGTTTCGTGTTGAATATCTGAGAATAGATATTCTCATTTTGTCAGTATGTTCGAATTGTATTATTCTGCAGAAATTTTGATACATCTTGTATGTATTAATGGTAGCTAGCAGGGCTCCGTATGGTCCGGTTCAGAACCAAGTCAGACCGGACCGTAATCTATTTGGTCCGACTTGGTTCCTGTTTTTAAAAAGTTTAATGGTTTGAACTGGTCACGATTGCAAAACCTTTTAGAGATCTCTTTGTGTTTTTGTTCATCGACTAGATAAGCTTTGTGGAATGTTTAATCAAGAAACAGCTTGTTTTCAGGTTTGATAAAAATTGAAATTAAACAGTTTTGCGTTACACAATAGAAATGGATCTTCAAAAAGGAGGAAAAAAATTTTCATGATCCGAAGTGGTGCAAAAAATGTATGGTCAGGATTGGTCCTGGTTCCAAAAAGTTATGGTCCGATCTCAAGAATTGGGACCACACCGGACCATACGGAGCCCTGGTAGCTAGATTAAAAGCCTTGTATAATTGTGATATAAAACGTGTTTTAGCTTCTTCAACAATCTTTTTTGTCTGATTCAAATCTTGTGTAACAGTATCTTATTGAACTGTTTGAGGCTTCGGTTTTGATTACTAGAACGGTTATCAATACTGATGTTGCTGTTGGAACAGGATCGCTTTTTAATTGTTCCGATATTTCTTTTAGATGTTCAACTCTTTGAACATTGTGGCCTATTTGACTTGTGAGATCTATCATTATCATTTTTTCATACACGTTCGTACATCATTTCATGGTGTTCATGGGTATACAAACTGTGAATACTACTAAACCTTATGCCACTCGCCGACAGCTGTCGGAAAATGGAGCTATCCTTTTTCGCAATGTGTACGGTCTAAAATAACCGAGAACGAGTGGTCGAATGATAAATGCACCCTAGAAAGACTAATTTTTTCTGATGAAAAGCAGTTGATTTCGTTTCGTTTCACTCAGTCGACATAATTTCCAAAAAAGGTCTGATGAGCATTAAAAGTGGCCAAAATCTGGTGAATTGAATTCTGTCAGTTACAATAATCGGCACTTCGTTCAGTCAAGAAAAATAGCGTAAAAGATAGCATGATCAATCTTACAAAATATGCTAGTTTGTCCAGAGGAGAAACTGGTCATATTGTCCGTTTTGGAAACATAATTAAATCGGATCAATTAAAAACTCTCTCGATCAGGGCGACTGATGATTGTATGAAAAATATTCTTTGTGCGCCTGTTTCAAACAAATTGATTAACGACAATTCGAGCCAATAACTTATGTACTTTAATACTGGTTTATCGTCAAGATATATTTGAATTTCTGTGTCCAAATCATGTTTGGCTAGTATCAATATTTTGCTAATGGAATAGTTATTTTTTAATTTTTGGGTGGATGATCGCATGCGTTTCGTCAGTTCACGTATATCCAATGTATCTAAAGACGTTTCGAAACCAGTATATATTAAAACTTAAATACGCGAACCGACCATACACATTCGATTCAGTCTACATTTTGAGCGTTCTTCTTTCAAAATAGTAATTAGTATCGAAACGGCTCATTGGAACTATTTTGTATAAACTCTAAAAGTTCACTTCGAGCCTCAGATTCAAGTCCAGGTCTGATATGGACAGGCCCGAATCTATACTCATTCTTTAATCTCTTCGTCTCTGAGAATTAGAATGAATCGTTCCGAAATTAGACTTACGCAAGCTTTACGACAAGTCTAAACCTGGATCTGTCCAAGTCATAAATCAAGTCTTCCGTCTCTATTACACACGGCTAATAAAACACAAAAACGATATTTCTAACAAAAAAGAATGATCAAACGACGAAAGACAAAAGAATTTAAAAAAAACAATTTTCTCATCCTGTATGAGGAAATTTGGCTTTATGACCGTCTTTTTCTGAATCTTGAGATTTTTTTGTATACAAAAATTCAACAAATCAATAGACTACTGGAATGTGTATGCAATTGTACGGTTGATACATTTCGCAATCGTACTTTTAACTTTTTCACTAGAGATGTTCTTTAGATTAAGCACCATTCTGTTTAGACTGATGTTACCGTAACCGTATAAATACTCCATTTTTACATTGTTTCTGTTTGTAAGATTTATGTTGTCTCACATGTAATGAGAGAAATAAATACGGAAGAGATATACTGAGAATTGATCAGCCGCGGATTGGACCACATGTGTCATTAACACGGTATCTTAAAAATGTTGCTTATCGTATTATTCTTGACATTGATACGTTACACGAATTGTTCTGGTTTGAGAAGTGGGATCAAAAGGTAAAACTTCACCTGATATAAAGGTACAATTTCTAAACTTATCTTTCAATGGTATAGATGGCATGTTCTTCTTTACATCTCCATCAACATCTGATTGTTGTTGTGTTCTTATTCTTTCTGGATTGTTCAAGTATTCTTCTCTACTATCGTTGTGATAGTCATAATCTTCATTATTATATCGATCAATACATTTTGGCAAGGGTACTCGTGGCACTTGATCATGTTGTTTTGTTGAACACAATGCTTCAATTTTTCTCTTATAAATATCAATATTATCTTGTTGCTTTTTAACACAATTTTCTAACATTATTGCTGCCTAAAACAGCAACGTATTTATTATTCATTCACAGGAGTACGAGATTTATCAATTTCAAGGAATTCTAAACCTACAATTCAGGCTAAATACAAGAGAGACATTCCTAATAATACCATCCCATAGCACAACCAGTTCTCAAGTTAGAATACCCATCGTAGTCAAAACATATTTCTCACAGAAACTCCATTCCAAGATTTGTTAATCTCTGGTAACTCTTTAAATTTGTCTTATTAAAAATTCCTTGTAGTGTGAAGGGATGCCAGAATTCTTGTGTTTATACAGAACTGTACGTTTAGAAATTCCTTAAAATTCAGGAATTACAAAGCACTTCATTTTTTATGAGAAATTGTTTTTTAATTAGATTGATAGTTTTTACATACTGCACAAATTTCTTCATATCTCAAAAAGTGCTTTTCAGCGAATTGAAACATTAAAAAATATGAAAACATTTGATGACTTAGTAGATGCCGAAAAATACATTCATATTTTATTGAATTATTTATGCTACTAATAAACGGTGTTTATAGTATTATCAACTTTGAAAACGAGAAAAATTTGGTATTTTACTTGTGGTCGTATATCGCATGGTAGATTCAATCGTTTTTCTTTAACAAATTTTTCAATGCGTGTTTCATACAATGACCACATTTCTTCTGCTTTAATAATAAGGTATTTTGAAATATATTTAGAGAAAATTGCGTCTTTCAAACAACAGGCTAACTGATTTATTTCAACATTTGACGCATTATTTTTTCTATCATAATGGGCAACTGGAGTAGTCTTATTAATATCGATTACAGCATAATTCTGATGATTAAGAAGTTGATAACGATATTCTTCTCTTCTTAAATTTTTATTATCTAAACTTGACTTAGACGAATACATCATTTTACGAAATTCTTGATTATTTTTTCAAAAATATTGAAGAATAGCCAAGAAAAAAATATATATAAAAACACGCCAAATAATCGAATAAAAAACAATCACACTGACACATTAACTATATTAAGAATTTCGATCTCACTTAGCAACCATTGTCAACAACAATTATGTTCTGTCGAAAGTGTCAGTAATTTGTACAATTCATAATAACGTTTGAAAAGATCTATGGATCAAAATGAGTTACATCTTTACTTACAAATGTATTTCAATAAAATCTTCCATGAATTCATGTTCATCTTTAATATTTTTTAAGCAATTACCTAAATATATGTCAATATTTTATAACAAACACTACATTATCGAACCATGAACTTAATTCGAGAAGTTGGGTGTGAGTGAGACAGTTAAGGATAGAACAAAAAGAAGCAAAGTACAAAAGAACACTACATAGTTGATGGAATCGAACACTTGAAGTTTGAATTCAAATGGAAAGAATTTACTTATGGACTAGATTGTCTACATGTAAACTCTGAGAAGGTAACGTTGTGAGCCTGGAATAGCAAGGACATATAAATAGTGAAACTCAACGGGAATGTGAGTCACTACAAATTAGAGATGAATTAGTCACATTATCCACTATAAGTTGTTTTTATTTTCTGTCACCGATACTTCAGTCGACAAATTCCATGAAAAATAAAACAAAATATGATGAAAAAACAAAAGAAGAAAAAGCCGAACAACGATAAACAAACATATAAACGCAACGAAAAACAAAAAGTTCGACATATATTTGAGAACAAAAATTAAATACACTGTGACAGTAGGGATGGTAAAGTCAATTAAAATTCTCTGCTATTACGATAATAAAACAAAAAAAACAAATTTACCAAGCACCATTTAGACGCAAAAAATGAGACAAAACAAAAAAGATAACACATGTGGAGAGTGATAATGAGTACTACAAATCTACGTAGAAAAAAAAAAATGTGACAATCACACATATATATTATTTCATTTATTTTTTCTTATGAGCTTAAGAATTATATTTCGTTACAAAAAAACAAAACGAAAAAAATTTTTACTTACAAAAACAAAAAAAATATGAGAGCAATCTATCCGTTGTACGGTTGTTGTTATTTTATCTTTTTGGAAAATACGATATTTATGAATTCACTGTGATCACTTCTTGATTGAGTTAGAAACGAATACTGTTTTAAAAAAATTTTTCTCGTTCACGTCTAAAAATAAAAACTGTTTATTAATGATTTATAAGACATTGTGATTATTATTATACCTGAGCATTTCATCTTGTTGATGTTGTGCTGCTAAATAATGCAATCTTTGTTGACGTTCGTTTTCAAGATGTATTCGTCTAAATTCATTATCATTATGTAATGTCCGTTCTCTTGAACCCAATGCAAGACGATTCATTTCTTCATGACGAGGCATCTAAAATAATTAATTGGTTAAAAACTGTCAATATTGCCACTTATCTATTTTAAAGTTCATTACTTGATGTACGGCAGCTGCAGCAGCTGCCGCTAGAAGAGGATCTAACTGTGCACCACGGAGTCCATTCGCCGCAGCCATATAAGCCATAAAATCTCTGTCACGTGATAAATGAAGCGCGTCCATATTTGCTAAGGAAGGGTGAAATAAACCAGCAGGATGTGGAAGACCTAAGTTTAAAAACAATATATTAATGTGACAATATGTTTATTCATAGTATCTTACCTGGTATTGGAGTGTGTAAACCCATTAATTGTGGTGGTATTGTGTGTGGATCGTTTACATGCAAGTGTGTGTGAGAATGTGAATGAATATGTGCATGACTATGAGTGGGATACGTTTGGGACGAGGAAGCAGACGGTAACGACGGTTGATTCAACGTATTAAACGGAGATAAATTACGATAGCGATCATTAACCAAAAAGGCTGGATCAAGTCCCATAGGTCCTAAAGAATTAAAAATGAAATATTTTCGAATAAAAACAATAATAAAATACCTACGATCAAAACGTGCTCCATAATGTGATTGTAATAATGCAGGATTCATTGAACGCATAGCAATATCACCTAATTGTCGAAGTGCAGATGTATCACCATAAGGATAACCAGATGGTTTTCCATTGTGTAATGGTGATGGAAAATATAATGGACTACTTCGACGTAAATCATTTTCATGATTTAGAATTGGTTTTGTGTCCATCAATGTTGATAATTTCTAATATAGAAAAGATTGATGAACAATATATGTTGAAATTTTTTTATATAAACACACTTACTGATGGTGTTCGTTCTTCTTGTTTTACTAGAGGTGTTGATGTCGGAGTTCTCCGATTGATCGTAGATCCAGTATCTGACTGATGTTTTTTCTTATAGTGTGACAATCTTTTGGCTGTAAGATCTGTTCGTGCACAAGAATTTTGTAAACGATCGTACGTACGTAAAACAATACAATTCGATGTTGGTTTATTTAGAAAAACAGTTTCGCAAATAGTGGGCGATGGACCATCATCTATTGATGGTGGATCATTTTCGACACTCTCACGATCATCACCATCTTCCGATTCGTTTATACCGTCGGGTACAAGTGGCGGTGGCAAATTGTTTGTGTTATTATTGCTGTTGAGTATGTGAAGGTCATTCATGGTTTGATGAGTATGCTGTGGATGAGTAGAAGAACTAAGAGTATCGTTAATATCACTAACTGCACTGTTCGAACACGATTGTGGACGATTTTCAGTTTCATCTAAGAAATACAAAAAAAAGTCAGACCACTATTACGCCCATAGAGAAAAATCATTAATGGAAAATTTAGGATATACATGACCACCCTTAGGAGCTATCACATTCCTCGTGTTTCTCTAAAGTAGCTAGATATATTTCTGTAATTGCAAAGTCGAATGCGCTGATTATGGATTTGAAAACCGTTGACATTCTTATCAACTGAGAAAACGGTTACACTAAACTTCATTTCTACCCTATCCGGATATGATCACTGTTAACTAGATGTGAGTTTCATTAATATTAAAATCAATCAAAACATGGCTTATTTTAATGAACTCTTAACTATAACTGATAGAATTCTACCGTTATTTGTTGGAACAGGAAAACAACGTCGCCTCAAATTGTTGGCTCAAATTTTAGTGAAAATTGGTTCCGTTTAGAATCACAGAATATATGGATAATTTGCAGAGAAGTTTCTATATTCTCAATATCATTTCTTCAGTATTTTGGCTTATGTCAGAGTTTCAAACAATAGTTTGTCCTACGAAAAACTTTATATCATAGATTAGGTCTACTTGAACAATGATTGTGTCCTAGAAGCGTAGAAAATTTATAATTGATATGACTATTTTCTCAGTTAGTTCAATTATCGACGGTTTTTAAATTTCTGATATCATAGTTCTAGGGATGGATATGATGAACTTTCTCTTGTCAGTTCAAGATGAAATTAGGTTTTGTAGTTTAGTTATATTCGATCCAATAGAAAAGATTTAACGCGAAGGAAAATTGAGATTAAAAAACTACCTTTAATGTTAGATGGACTAATAATGTTCTTTTTATCACTCGACACCGAAAGATCATTTGTCGAATTGCTCCTGCTGTTATTATTTGTTCTTAATGTACGTGAAAATGCTGAACAAGGTGACGATAATAGCTGTTCGATCGGAGGAGGTCTAGTGAATGATAATAAAATATTTGCTTTTGTATCATCTTCCATGGTTTGATGCTCAGATTGGATGAAATGTGGTTCATGTTTTGTATGATCGTATAATATCGTATTATTAACGATCGAATGTTTTTTAGGGAGTTCAGTATGTTCTAATGGTTCTTGTTTACACAGAGTAATCATCGATGTCACTGGTTTAGGAGTCATTATTGGCGACGAGGCGGATGTCACATTATCATGATTATTTAAAGATGATGCCGTTGTCAATGTCGATGTCGTCGGTGTTACATTATTGTGACTGGTACCTAGACCAGTTGGAATATCATTCTCTTGCATTTTCATATCTGCACTTTCTTCCTCTTCGGTCTTGATTAAAAAACCAGATCCTTTTCTTGAGGGTGAACTTTTATCTAATGATTCAAGTTTGTTTAGATGTTGTATGGATTTCGTCGAATTAACGAGAGTTGTTGATGTATCGATGCGTGCCATTGATTCATTGCCTAATATGGATTTTAATGGACACCCTATAGTTGTTGTTGTATGGGATAAATCTTGATTAGGATCTAAAGAAAAAATAATATTGTCAGAATATCATATAAAGTGATCTAAACACGCAGCGAAGAGATAAAAATCTGACTCAATAACAATAATTAGAAAGTAAACTAGAACTATAAATACCAGTTTTATCAGTGCTGGATAATGCTGTTGTTTTTGGTGCATACATTGATAATGGTGTATTTTCTTCTTCATCAGTTTCTTGTTTAATAATTGTGGATGTTTTCGTTTTTCTTTTCGATGAATTTTTTATTATTTCATTTTCGTCACTGTTATCTGACTTGGGCGATTTTTGATCTGAAACTGATGTCGATGGAGACGAACGTGATATAGATGGTACACATGCTTTTTTCACTTTAGAACGCGTTGATTTAGTTGAATCGTTATTATTACTTGTTTCGTCTTGCTGATGTTCGTTGTTTATCAATGGTGATTGACGATTACTTTTTCGTTCTTTAGTGTCATTTCGTTTACGTTTATTGGTTTGTATCAATGAGGATGATTGTTCCGATTGATTTACGGGTTTAAATAGAAATGGTGGCGGTTCTTTATTTTGATTGTTATCTTGATTAATAATCGGTAATTCTCCATATTTTTTATAATACATTCGACAGTCATAACATAACAAATGGTTATCACGTCCACCTAATTGAAAATCTTTTGACGATGTTGTCTGACAATGACGACAATATGTGATGGATGAGGCTGTTAACGATGCCGTAGTTGTTGTGGTTACTGTTGTTGATTCACTGTCGTCTGTTTCATTATTTTCGTCATCAGAGCCGCCTGATGAATTACCGCTATTTGTATTAGTAGTAGTAGTCATATTATTTTCCTTTGGTACAGTTGGTTCTGTTTTGACAATTGTTTTTCCACCACGTTTTCCATTGGTTGGTATTGGTGTTGTAGACGACGACGACGTTGATGAAGTTAAACCATTTGTAGGTGTCGACGAAGAATTCGATTTCCCTTCTCGTATGATACGTCTTCTCGGACGACTATTTTGTGCTTGTTGCGTCTTTTTCCATAAATAATAATATTCAACAAGATCGCCCGTTTCTTTAAGTGGTAAATGTTCTTTTCGTATTCGATAAAAATTTTTTCCATATTGCCTTAAACCTTTAATGAATTTCTTCTGATCATCATCACTCCATTTACGATCGATACCTTTCGGTCCAATTGGACATTTGACTAATGCTTGTATTCCTTTTTTACAATCGTAATCATGATTATGTAACTAACAAAGAACAAAAAGAACATAAAATAATAATAGTTCAAAAATAAAATTTTATATAAAAAATACGTACCACGGTTAAAGCGTTAATTGTTGTGTCATCTCGTTGTGCAACATCGTACATATCTTCTGGTTTTCCTGTATGACACATGCCAGCAAAAGCAGCAATACTTCTTGCTGCTTGAAGATACATGGATAAATCAATATCCGATATTTTATTTCGCCATATTGGTGATTCATAATCATCACATTTTTCTGGTATATCATCATCTGATGGTTTATAAACAGGTAATTTAGCTTGATGTGATGGACCAACACGTATTTCACCTTGTGTATTCGCCAGTCTTCTCGCTTCGGGATTATATGTTAATATATAAAAAAATGTATCAGGATAAGGTGTAAAATCTTTCGCAGCAACAATATCTTGATAATGTGTAACACGGCACCTTCCTCTACAAATATAGAATAAAAACAAAATATGAAAATTATTTTCAACATTTATAAAGAAAAATTATTTACAATATCATTTTGTGGTTTCTTCATCAATAGTATGCTGTATATGTTTGTGTTCATTTTTATTTTCTTCTGTCATAAATAATAATATAAACAATATTTTTTTTCTTTCTTTTATTATTCTTTATTCTTTCTCACAAACTAATATATATATATATATATATATATATATACAAATACACACTCAAGAGTTTATTAACGTTTATCAAGAGATTATTAACAATGATAATATTCACTCTGCGTTAGTTATAAAGAACAAAACGTTAACTATTTATAAACAAAATAATAATTGTACTAATTTATTAAAACTTAGTAGTGTTTTTTATTTTTTGTTTTATTTCTATAAATGACAACATTTAAGATATATTATGTTACGTCGGAAACAAATGATTTTAGAATACAATATACAAATCATTTCTTTTTATAGAAGAAAATAAAAATCAAAGATATGCGCATTTTTCGCCCAATAAATGACCTTGCAGTAATAATTAATATATAATTATTCCCGTATAGTAGAACAAGACAAAACAACAACAACAACAACAAACAGTGATGTTGTCTTATATCAGTATAGGAAAAGAAAGAGCTAAATAGCCCATTCAAGGTTTTCAGAGCGAAACGCGAAACCTTTTTGCAACTCGTTTGAGCGTAAAATACTCAATTTCAGTAGCAAAACATCTCATTATATTCCAAGGGGTTTATTCACAAAAACTACTAAACAATATATAGACTGTAAAGAGATCAAAACTTAAGGTGAAGTGTGCGTGTAAAGATGATAAAAGAACATTTGAATTTGTGAGTGAACAGGTTAAACAGATATAGGTCATTGACATCATAGAAACGAAAAAAAAAAAAAATATCGGTGAGACTCTTTTTCCTCTAATATTTTTCAACAACGACGCATCAACAAGACGAAAAAAAGAATGAAAAAGAAAAACCATGTCCTAGTAGTGTCTCTGTAGACGTATATGTTTTTATCTACTTCATTTTAAATCTTGAATAAATATTCTATTGATAGACAAGAGTATGTGTAATGAATAGATGATATGTCTTGAGTTTTATTCATAACATATGCATGAAAAGGAGAAAAAAAAAAAGAAGAAGAACGATTTGCGGACAAAGTGAATTATTATATATTTTATTTTATATTTTTTAGACAATAACAGAACAAAAAAAAAATTTTTTTTCGAAAGATAACCATAGAGATCCACTCGATAGTATCCTCCAAACAAATGGAGGATGGGATGGGGAAACGCCACAGTTTAGTATTTGTTTTGTTTCGATTATAGGTCCACTTCTGATAAATTTCGTTTTATTTGTTTTTTAATACTTTTTCAAAAAAAAATAAAATAAATAATAACACTTAATTAAGGATGTACGAGGTATCAAACAGATATTCAAATTTTGAAGTTTATTTCATCTCCTTGATCCAAGAACTACAATGTTACATTAATTATTCTTATTTTCAGGGTGATAAAGTAAAGCCAAAAGTCGTTTGTTTCATTCTGCTCTACACCTAGTCTAGTGAGATAGGAGGGAGGGATTCTCACTCGTTCTTCTTCTCTTTTCTTTTCCTTTCTCTATAAACAATTAATGTCATATAGTAGTCGTTTCCCTACTGTGTGTATTAACACTTATTACTTAATATATAAAAATATATTCATCGTCTGTTCTACTGTAAAGATGTCGCTTTTTATGACTAATACATGAAAAAATCTTTAATATCCTTGTCAGATAATTCTTTAATAAATGACGATTTTTGTTTTCATTTAATGAAACAACAATATAAAAAACAACAACAGATGAATAAATATAAAATGGATATCTCTGATATACAAAATAAATGTAGAGAATAAAAGTAAAAAGATCTTCAAGCATTTGATTATACTAACATCAATACAATATGTATTCGTCAATGATAAAATTCTAATAGTAGTGTTTAAGCAATGTGCATTGATCCTCAACTACGAAAAGTCTATAGAGAAAAACTATATATTCAATCAAAAAGAAAAGTTGAGCAAAATATTTTATAAAAACCTTGGTTGTAACCTTTGATAAATTGTACAGCGAAATACACACGTACAACATTCTTTTTCGAAGAGTACTGACTAAACGTTAAAAATTGTATCATAGTCCAAGAATTTTTCTTGCTATATAACTTCAAATCTATTCGATATAATCGTATGACACATTCGCGAGTCGATTAACTTTCAATTGTCATATTCAACATTTTTCCGGTTTTTTAAAAAAAACATTTTCATCATAACCATGCGCTAAACAGTATCAATGTTTTTTTAATGTTAATCCAATTAACTATTATGACAAAGAAAATTGGTATGTCTAATTATATCGTCTACTGTTTAAAATGATGCAAAGATAAATTACAAATTAAACAGATAATTATTAACAGAAACTATTCTCATTTTTCTCAGCTAATAAAAATTGTGTTAATATTAAACTTACTTGATATGAACAGCTGGATAATATTCTTTTATTTCTGATACAAATAATTCTCGTCCAATTATTATCGGATTGTTAATTAAAAGTTCATGACCACAACTTTCTAAAATAAAAATGAATGTATAAGCAGATCAATTTTAAAAAAAAAAAAAAAAAAAAAAAAAAAAAACAAAAAAAAAAAAAGAAATGAGAAAAACGTCAAATGATTTAAATGAACGAAAATCATGTTCTCCTCCTTTATTTTGTATGCGTTGTTGTGTAGATCGCAAAGGGAAGAAACGTTATTGTTATATACAGACATACACGCACACACACACACACACTTTTGTATAGTGGAAATGAGAATAAAAATAATCAAAAGGCATCTCTGAGCGGAAAAGAAAAATGATTTCTTTAGATTTTTTTCTCTTGATTTCACGATTAGAGTCTCTCCTATAAGAAAAAGACTCTATGTAGTCTATACTATATAGAGAGATCACCCGCATATTGAACTAAAACAAACTTTTTTTGTCTCGTTCTTTTTCTTTGTAGTATATTGTTGATCGTCAGAAAAAAAGCTATTTTACAATTAAAGAAGTAATATATAATGTTTTATTTGCCACAAAATACAAAAAAAAAAAAAAAAAAAAAAAAAAAAAAGAGCAATAAATATATTTATTTTTAATTAAATAAAAAATAAAATAATTAACATTTCATNGGTGGTTGCTTTTTTTTTTTTTTTTTTTTTTTTTGGCAACAAAAAAAATTTTTTTTATAATAAAAAACTAATTATAATTTTTTTTTTTTACCAAAAAAAAAAAAAAAAAAAAAAAAAAAAAAAAAGAAGAGAGGCAGAACTATATTTCCTTTTAATTTAAGCAACGATATAATTCTGACTTGTTCAAGATGTATTAATTGTGTTACTGCTGCTAAACAGATTATTTGATGAAAATATAGGTGTCAATCGATCATTAACTCTACTAATGTAACATACTTAATATTCAAGTTATTCAACATTTCATATCTATATTTATCATTAGTTTATATCATTTTAGATGTTAATTATTCAATTGAACAATAGTAATTAATAATAGAATGATATGTGTTCGTTTCTATTGCAATTAATAGATACTACACTATAAGTAAACATTGAAGCGGTTATAGCGGAAAAGAAAGAAAGAAGAAGAAAAGAATGAAAAAATGTCATTAAGTAGAACATAATAACTATACTAACATTGTAAAAAAAAAAAAAGCGTAGAGTAACGATTAACTTTTACTATGTTTTCTCAATCTTCGATGTGTGTTTGTGTGTATACGTATGTAAAGCGATAAGACACATTAAACATAACAATCACATACGGAAGGAAAAGAAAGAAAAAAAAGACACAACAAGTGCAGTGTGTATATATTTATACATTTTACTCACTCGTTCATTTCATTTTGCTGTTATTTTACGTGTACGGGTGTGTGCGTGTATATATGTCGGCTTTTGATTCTTTTATTTTTATATAGTATCAACTTGTGGTTTTCTTTCTATTGTATTTTAGTTTTCAAGATTTTGTCAATCTATGTACGAATTACAGGTGACAAAACACACACACACACACACACACACACACATAGTTTTAATCTTAAAACTAGGAGAAAATAACAAAAATGAGATATGTGTAATGAAATAGAGAGATAAGAGACGAAAGGAAGACACAATTATTCATTTCCTATCAAAACGCATCAATAGACACATACACACACACATACACATATAGTATGTACATAAATATATTTAATCGTCCTACAGATATTAATCTAGATGTAAGTGAACAAATTAAACAAATATGTTTTCTACTCAGTTAATTAATCGTAAATCCTCATGTGTTAACTATTATCTGATTGAAGAATGTTAATGACACTGTTCATCAGTATTATTCAATGAAAAAAATATTTTTAGAAAATTTTTTTTTAAGTCTCTAAATAAATTCGTTTTACTATGTACTAAAGTCTCTCTCTACTCTAAGAAATTAATTTGACAAATGTTAATTATTCACAGACATAGAAGTAAAACAATCTTTTTTTTCTTCTTCTTTTTATATTCAATTTAATTAATTGTACATCACTATACTCACATTATCGTTATAACAACATTTTGATGAGATATAGAGAAGAAATAGAATAGAAGAAAAAGGAATAAACGGATGTGTGCCTTTTATAAAATACATACATTTCAATATTTTTGATCATTGTGCTATTAGAGAGAAAAATTTTGGATGTCCATATGAAAAAAAAAAAGAAGAAAAGAAGAAAAAAAAAGAAAAGAAAGAGAGCACAGTTCATAAAAAATAAAGAACAAAAACCCCACTGGCAATAATGAAAGACGACAAGTCAGATAAAAAATAAAAAGCTTATTATTACAAACGAAACGCTTTGTCAAGGAGAAAAGGAAAACACATAAAACAAAATTTGTTACGTTTGTACCTCATATATTTATAATTTTAACATTAACAGATTTTTGAAGAAAGAAAACAAATGATAATAATTCATTTTTCAAGGTAATAAAAAAGAAGTAATAAGAAAATAGATTATAAAATTGATAAATGAATGTCAAAAATTTAGTGAATTTAATTCTAATTTGACATTCACTTACAATTAATTTGGTAAAAAATCAATAAAGTTTAAAGAGACCTAACGAAAAAACTTCTTGTCATTGTGTTTTTTTGAAGTCGATGTGTAACTGATAAAGTTATTTATTCAAGGTAACTGATGTGAAAGAATGAAAGAAGAAGAAAAAAAAAGAAATGAATAAAAAAAAAAAAAAAGATGATTTATTTCTTTATGCACGTAGTATTATGTATAGAGAAAAGAAAGAAATGAAAAAAAACAAGAAACATTAACGTCATCATTATTATTTATTATTTAAAATTATAAAATTAAAAAGAAGGAAAAAAAACCTGTTATCAACAACATCAGTGACAGATAGTTGCTTGCTTAGATATATATATATATATATATTTCTAGCTCTAAGCCATAACACACTCTCTACAATTAATCATCGGTTTAGCTTTTAAATACAATTGTTTTTAAAAGATTTAAATGTTTTAGACAGTCACCATGAAATGTTTTGTTTTGTTTCTTTTTTTAGAGCAAAATTCACTTACCATTTATTTATCTATAGTAGTTGTAAATCTCAATAGAGAATATTTTTTTTAGCTTTAAGCGATTTATTAATTAAAGTCTTTTCTCTCGGATAAATTTTGCATCATCAATTACATTCAATTATGTTGATCAAGATTCTCTCCCTCTCTCATTCTCTCTATCTTTCTTGTCAATTGATTTTTATAGCAACTACCATATATCTGTTCTCAAAAAAAAAAAAAAAAAAAAAAAAGAAAAAAAGTTGTTCTCGATTTTGTATGTAACATCCGTACTCTGTATACATATATATATATATATATATATGTGTGTGTATGTGTATGTAATTCTGTTAAAAGAGGAACGAGCTAAAGTGTTACCTTAACAAGAATTCTCATCTCATTTTTTCTTTCTTCTTCTATAAACTACTACTTAAAGATGATGAAGTAGAAGGGAAAAGAAAAACAATCTATATACCACACACACACACACACACGCAAATATTGTATATATGGAGAGCAGTAATATTATTTATTAGTGACATGGAATACCCAACACAATTCACATCGAGGCGAACATTATACAGTGATTAGTGTTGTCTTGCCTATCATTATTTTGAAAAAAACAGATGATAAATAATAGTTTTGAAAGAAAAATCGAAAGATGATTCAACATGAAAATGAAAAAAAGAAAAAGAAAACGAGAAAGGAATAACTAGACAAATAGAAAACATCAAACAAGTTTCCAGATTAAACATGCGATCAGACACATATATATACACATCCAATAATGACATTGATCTGTAAATAAAATAAAAAACAAAAAAAAAAAAGAAAAATCTCTCTTATCAAAATAATTTAATAGGACTGTTTCAAAAACACAATTTAGAATAATCATTTATTTTTTTGTATTAATAATCGAGAGATGAAATTAAGAGGATTCCAAGTTAAGAAAATTAATTTTACCCTGAAATATGAAACGTATTGTGTAAAAATTACTTGAATGACTATTATTATTGTAAATAATAAACGAAAAACTGAATCGTTTTTTTTTTCTCTTTTTTAATTTAACAGGTGAAAACTAACAGAACATATTCATTGATGTTGTATATTCTACGGATTCTTTATATGTACTATTCGTGTGTGAAACAAAAAGAAATTTTCAACTAGTGCTATTAAAAGAGAAAGAATATTAAAGCGTTCATTGTATATATATGTTCTTCCTCTATAAAATGCATAAATTCTTACCAATATGATTTTTTTTTTTGTTAGAATAATACAAAAAAAAAACCTTTTCGTGTCTTATTTTTTTTTTTCTATTTTTAATATGAATACATAAAGAAAAAAACGTGTTTATTTATATTAACATTGTAAATAAATGATAGACACCTTTTTTACTTATTTTGAAGAAATTTTCTACAAAAATCTTAATTAATAAAAGTTGGCTACAGTTGGTTGAGCCGATTAATCAATCACTTATGTTTGCTTTATAAACTTATTGTTTATATTCTATACTTGAACATCAATTTAATCTTATTCTCGGTTCCCTTTATGGTCATTCGTTTTTTCTTTTCGTTCTTATTTTTAATCGTAATGATATGTTGTCATCATCTGACAAATGATTTATTAATATATATTTTATGACAACAGTGTTAGTCTCAAAACTATACGTAACTTATCAACTACGATTTGGAGAAGAACAAAAAAGAAAAATGAGAAAAATAAATCACACACTCTTCAACGTTTAAATATAATCTCTCACCTCTAATTGTTGTATGAAATCAGTTTATTCGATCAACAGATGAATTATTTTTTCTATTAGAATCGTCATTAATAAGACACTATCGACTTTCGTCCTTTTTTTTTTTCTTTTAAATTCTTTAACAATGATATAATTGTAGATATGAGCTTGTAATATATTGTTGTTAATCAAATACACTACTTTACTACTAGTACTACTATACAATTTTCCTCTTTCTATTCTCTAGAAAATGATAATCACACACACACACACACGTACACAAGTATAATCTTGCCATAGTACCCTTTCATTCATTTTACATAGACAAATCAAACATGGAAAAAGGATAAGGGCAACGAACAGACAAGAAAAAAGAAAGAAAAATTGATATTCATAATAATCATAATAGGAAAAATATTTTGTTTCATTTTCCTTTTGAAAGGTTTCTATTTATTCGTAAAGAGAATAAGATCCTCAGTTAACAATGAAAGAGAGAGAGAGAAAGAGAGAGCAATAACTATAAACTATTGAACACATTTAATTTACGCCACTCACAGATCGATGATATTTTTTCTCACCTGATCACACTAAATATGAATGTTCCTACGTATTTATTAATTGAACGACACACTCCCACCGCACATATAGATTATTTATACGATTTATGCTGTCACAATAATAGATTAATGATGATGATGATCATCACATCTGTCCTTTCGCTTATAGATACCTCAATCTTCGAATAGAACACGCATCTGTCCGTAACGTTGAAAAAAAAAAAGAAAAATACCTCAGTAATTTAACACTGAAACATCAATATTTTTAATCTCTTGCCTAAATACTGTACGTGAATAAAAAGTCATTGTTGTTTAGAAAAAAATTAGATGATATTATTACTAAACACAAAAATCTAGATTAGTGATGCATCACCTCTTCTTCTAATACTTAAAACAACAATATAGTCATGACATTTTTACTTCTAAAACATTTACATTGATACATAGCCTATAGCAATCTCAATAAATGTGAGAAAGATCTATTGAGCTCATTAGAAGATTTTCATGGATAACTAGTTCTTATCAATTTGCAAATATATGAAATATATAACCTGATACCTCCTTTCAACAATCGCTAATGAGACTCATGTTTAGTGTGCACATAATAAAAGACCAAAAAAATAAAATAAAATAAAATAAACATGATAAAAGATGAAAAAAATACATGGTCAATTTTTGATCTTTTACTTATTCACACAATTAGTATATGCGTAGTATCGAGTAAACTTATTTGTAAAAAAAACCTATCTTCATTAATAATGTTCATACTTACTTACTTTAATATTCAATTTGTTTTCTATGAAAAAAATCTGATAATCTTTTCCCTTGTCATAAAATTCTTTTTCGCTTCTCTTTTTCTTTTTATTAGATGCTGTTATTCTTTCTCTTCTTATTCTTCTCTCTCTCTCTCTCTTATATATATATATATAATTTCTTTGCTTTCTTGACAAGTTATTTGTACTTGAAATGCTCATTTTCACGCTTCTCACATATGTATACACTCTAACAATAATTTGACAGTGGTTCTATAACGGCCTCTTAACATACGCAAACACACAACACGAAAAAAAAATAAAAAAAAGCTCTCCTTCTCTCTTGTATTTACATATATATATATAACTTTGCCGATGACTCCTCTAGTGTCTTTTACTATCCTCATTATCACACACATGTATATGTCAATCGACATAAAAAAAAAAGAAAATCAGCTTTTATATATATATATATATATATATATTTATATGTAGATAGTCAGTATTGAGTGTGTTTCTAAATGAATACGAAATGTTTCAAGATTCGTACAGCGCTATGATGAACGCCATCAGGCGATAATATGGAACAACAGCAATAAGAAGAGTAAAACTAAAACGGAAATAGAATTGAGTTTTAATATGAATATTAATAAAAAGAAAAAAGAACGCAAGGAAGTAAACTGGAAAAGAATGAGACAAAAAAAAAAAGAAAAAACAAAATTGTTATGGAGGAATAAATAAAAATGCAATACACCGGAGAACAGATGAATGGAAAGGAGGGAGAGAAGAATAAAAGCTAATTAAAAACAAAATCATGGTAACATTAGGTCAATTGACTTATAACTAACATATCATCTGTGACTTATTCACTTTTTGTCTATCATCTCGCTAATAAAAGATACCCTCATTGCTCTCTGACTAATACAAATTTAAGACTAAAAATGTTAATGGATGTAGTCACAATAATAAACCATTCTCTTTGCCTATTCACTAACTTTAAGATCAAGGGCAGCAAAAAGCGATTAAAACTACTTTTCTCCCTCTCTCTCTTTTCTATCATTGATAGTTTTTGATAAAAGATGAGAGAAATTTTTTTTATCATATGCAACTGTTGATAATGATAGACTTAATTGAATAAAAATTAAGCATTTTTAAATTGAACTTAACTATTGATATTTTTGATAATAGTTGTTAAGATTAATTTTGATCTAATAAATAGATCTTACAAACAATAGTCAAGTGAAAAATGAATAGAGACGCAACTATACGTTCTTTTATTTATATTCTGTTCGATGTACCATGAAAGAAAAGAATGTAAGTTGTCAAATATAGAGCGTTTTTAATAGTCATTTTATGGTACACTAGAAAGCAAAATAGACAGAATTGAAAGAACACAACAATGAAAAAATATATTTATCCATACATCTTTGTTTTTTTGCTATATTATTATTATTACAATTATTATTCACATAGATGAAAAAAACATGTTAAACATAAAAATGAGAAAAGAAATTAGAGGAATTTTGTGATTGAGTTTCTTTTTTCTTTAGATTGTTAAATAAAATTAATAGAAAAAAAGAGAAATTACCTTTTTTTAACTCGTTTTTCTAAAGAACTCTTATATTCACTTTTAAGGTTTTGTTTTGCCTCTACGATAAACTCAAATGTATATTGTGAGCATTTTGTTTTAGACTCAAATATTTTAGTCTTCTTAAGAAGAGAAAAAAAAAACTTCTTCTTTTCTATAATGTCGACACAAAAAAAAAAAAAAAATCGAGAAGAGAAAATCTGACATACGCAAATAAAACATGTTTTATAAAATCTTGAACAGTTATATACTCGAATAATGGAAATAAAATATACGATAGATCATCTTTTTGTTTTTGTACACATCCGATATTTTAATCACAATTCAAATTAGTTTATGATACTCTCTTTAAAAAGAAAACACACAGTTTATCAATCTAAGAAGGATAGAAATACTTTCTTTTAATATTTGAGTTCATTACTAGGTGAAGTATATTTTACTAATAAGTAAGTAAGTAATTCTAAATAATTTCCTACATCAGATAAAATGATAAAGATTGATGTTAAGTAAAGATGATGTCAATCGAAAATTATTATCTCTCGTCATAAGATTTAGAATATCTAAATAAAGAAGACGGTTCCTAACTATCTATCATATAATCAATATCACAAATATTACTGTTGGATCTGTTTTCTTCTCTATTTTTTTTTTTCTTCTTCTATGTAATTTGATTATATATGAATTCTAATAGAAATAGAAACCTTATATGTTAAGGACACGATGATGTAATATAGACAATATATACAAGGAGATAATATCAATCATAAGCAAACAATATACATATTTACCTGTATATATGTAGTGTTAATTTCTTTTGTTTTTCTCGAAAAATTAATAATGAATTACAATTCTTTTTCTTTCTTTCTTTTTTTTTTTTTTTTTTTTGTCGGGTGACATCGATAATCATGTGGATAGTCTAAATCGACAGTTCTATAAAGTGAAACAAAAAGCAGAATGACATAGAAGAGAAAAAGAAGAAAAAAAAAAGAACAGCTGCAGTTTAAAAAAAAAGAAGAAGAAAATTACTCGAGGTACATTCAACATACACAAAGAAGGAGTGTGTGTGTGTGTATGTATAGTCTGTAGCCAAGAAAAGAACATTAAAAAAAAGAGAGAAAGAAAGAAAGAAACAAACAAACAAATAAACAACATTTAACTTTTTTTGATACGTTTTCTAATGACACATAAAAAACAAATATATATATATATACATATATAACTTTGTCCATAGTTGACACATTATAGAATAATAACACGAACAAAAAAAAAAAAACTATTTACGAACAATCAAATAAGAATACAAAAATTAGTCGTATTGACAAACTATAATTATAATATATCATAACTGTATGAGAAAAAAAATAAAAATTAGATCATTGTAGAATGATATTATTTTCTATCTCATTCATAAAGCGTATAAAAATAGCCCCGCACTCCATTTATTTTTTTTTTCTTCATTTTGTGATAGTATGTCATTCATATCAAAACTGCTGATGGTGGCATACTTTTTGATAAAAATATCTATATATCTATACATATATTACACAATTAGCCGAGTGTCGACAATAAAAAAACAGGAGTGCGAAAATAATGTAAATATATTAGATGAGATAATATATATGTACAAAAAAAATAAAAATAAATGGGAAACATACACTCATTGTAATATGATCAACATGTTCATTCTCATAAGAATATAGAGAAAAAATTTAGTCTATAGATAGATCTCAACTCTATTTAGATATTAACTGATTACTAGTTGATTGAAATAAATTTTAAATCATCAAAAATTATTCAGTTAAATAATTATTTCATGATAATAGTGTCAAAAATAAGAGAAAAAACAACAACAAAAATCCGATCGAAAGATATTTGATAAAAATAGGAAGTTGAAAAGAAACTTTCTGTGTGTGTGTATGTTTCACTTTTTTTCAAAACAACACTTGTCGTTGATCTATTATTTTGTCTCTAAGGGTAAAAACGGTTAAATGAAAGAACAAGAAGAAGAAAAGAAAAGAAAAGAAAAAAAGTAGTATGCAGTTTAGACAATGAACATGTAAATTAATGAGAAATAATAATAATAACAATAAATATATATAGAAGATTATATTGATCGATTGTAAGGTAAAATATTAGATGGTTGATGCTTGTTCATATAACTAAATTTCCATGAAGTTACTTAAATTTTTATTTTATAAGCAAATTGATTAACAAAATCTTATCTTTGCTAAAAATCTTTGATCCTTAACTAATTGATCACAAGTTTTTCAAAATAATAAACATGTACCTCCTCAACTTATTACAGTTCATATAATAGAGATACATTTATCACACAACACGAGTATATATATTTCAAAAAATCATATAATAGATTAAATATACATATACGATCATCGATTTATAATTAAGAATAAAAAATTATTACCTACTACTAATGATAGAATAGAATTAGACCTTTTTTTTTCTTTGCTTTAATCAAGTTATGATGAACATTTGGTGCTAGTTGAATGAATAATATTCTCTTATTCAAAAAACGATTGACTTTTTTTTATCTTGCTATCTTTTATTGTATATTGTAAACAAAACTTATAGTCAATTTATTTGATATGTTTATACAATGTCTATTTGTACTATCACTATTGTTCACTATAGATATATATATATATATGAAATTATTTTTCATCACTCTCTCTCTCTCTAGCACGTCTTTTTCTTTTCTTTAGTTTCTTGTCGTGTTTGTTAGACAGTCAGCAGATAGAGAAAAAGAAAAGACCAAATAACAGTAAATGTTTTCCTATGTATACAGTTTAAGAGCTATGATAATTATTTTGTGAGACTGTCATCTATTGTTAGACGTCTAATCAAAATAATATATATATTTCAAAAAATCATATAATAGATTAAATATACATAAACGATCATCGATTTATAATTAAGAATAAAAAAATTATTAACTACTACTAATGATAGAATAGAATTAGACTTTTTTTTTTTTCACTTCTACTGTGAGCAATTCTTTGAACAATGAAATGCCGAGTAAAATGATGCATGAGAAGTGCTTGGTGAAAAGTAACGTATGTGATTAACTCTTATATGTTTAATATGTCACGCAGAGAGACGGTGTGATGTGAAGTTTTTTTTCGATTTAAGTAAAAAAACAAAAAAAAAAAAAGAACTCTTGAAAAAAGTATTTTATCATATTCCCTTCTTACTATATAACTAATATTTGATATCTTAAAAATCTTGTATTTTTTTATTTTTCGATGAATTGTTATATAAAAATTGTTGTGTTAAAGAAGCCATCAAACGTGTACAATAGCTGCAATTCTTATTAGTTTTTGCTGAAAAAATTTTTAGTTACTTACTTTAAAGATGAACGACAATTCATAGTTTGACATACTATATTCTTTTAAATATGTACTAAAAAACGAAATGAGAATGTGACTATCTTTTCCTCTTTTTTTTTTGATAAATAAGCTCGCGTATATATAAAAATAGAGGAATGATGGAAGAGAGAGAAATATTTTCGGTGATGATATGATGAACATATATACACCACTAAACAAGAATGAATAATGTAGGAATACATGAAAAAGTTTATATGTGCGACATGATTGTACAATGTTCGTGTACGCGTTAAAATGATTCGCAGATAGATATACGAAAATCGTTCATCGTTCTCTAAATTGCGATAAATGAATTCAATGTGTATGTTTTTGCATTTTTTCTCTTTCTCCCGTTTTGTATGTCTTTATATATAGAAAGTAATCTTCAGTGTTAGGTTCATGGTGAGTCGATAATCATGATCAGTTGGCAATCTCATGCAACAATAATGTGCTGCTGCTATTGCTAGAATACACATACACACACACTCTCTCTCTCTCTCTCTCTCTCTCCCTCTCTCTCTCTCTCTCATCTAATGAACAATTGATATTTGATTACAATTAATACACACTGAAAGATTGAATATCTGTATGTTTAATGTAACAATATGTGCAAATACGTCCAAATTGATACAAATAGCATGTCGGAAGTTTTAATAGATAAATGATAAACAACAATTCACTGATTTTAGCTTCAACTAAAAATATATTTCAATATAAAAATTTCATACATATCAGTGAAAAAAAAATCAATAACAAACTTCACACTCTTTTAAATGATGAGTGTGAAGAAAAAAGCTGACACACCGGAGTTTCCTTTTTTTGTTGAATACGTAATGAATATAATTTATGTGACTTTTTCTCTTTATGATTAATCAAAAACTGACTGAAGACATTTAGATCTCCATAATTTTACGGAATTTCGGTCAAAGTAACGGTTTCAACGAACTATAAATCTTTGTTCATACAGAAATTACTAGTGCCCTTATAACTAAAATTGACACATATTTATCCTTTTTGGTAGAAATCTATCTACGTGCGTAATTTATGGTTACCTTTTTTTTTGTTTCTAATTAGTATAGACGGGTTGAACAACTTAACAATTTATCATGTCGTGCGTTAAATTCGAAAGAACATTACTGTTGACATGTGTTAGGTTTTTTTTCTTTCTTTCTTCTCCTCAAGAGGGTATGTGTGTGTGTGTGTGTGTGTGTATGTGCAGAAGTTTATCATTATTATGTGAGAATGATCGGTCATATTGAATTGGAAGAACGAACGAATAGAACAGGAAAAGAAAACTAGAGAAAGTAAATCGCACTTATCATCATCACCAAGAATAAGAGAGTAAGAAACAAAAAGTGACATTTTATGTTGTGTGTTGTTGAAGTGATTTTTACAGATCAGAAAATGAATAACGATTGAAGACTATGTAATTTGTAGTTTTAACTGACTAACATTAAATAAACAACTAGATTTGTTTTTTCTCTACATACTAAATTCATTGTTACGATCTTGCATTAATAAAGCATAAACTGTATCAGGCAATTCATTTGGTCGAAAATACCATTTTACTTCAAGCATAACATTATCTTTTCTTGTCTACAAAACAAATAAATCAGATATAGATTTTAGATTGAAAAATTGAAATTCAAACAGTATACAACTTACAACACGAAAATCAAGAATACAACCAATTGCATACGGTTGATTTTGTTTATTTGTTTCAAGATAAACATGATCTTAATGAAAATTAAAAGCAATTAACTGTATAGATCACGATCTAATTTATTATGATACTTACCACCTATTTTGTACAATATACCATTTGCATCTGTATGAGTACATATCTTATCATCTTTAAATGTGTTATTTTTTTTCGAACGATTTTTGTTTTGAGCACGTAATCGTTCTTCTAGACCTGAAATACATAAATATGTATTAAAATATATTATAGATAAAAAATACGTATTACGAGCTTTGTACAAACAAAAATGAATCAATTTCTGAATATGTCTACGTATGATAATATTCTGAAAAAAATTAGAAATTATTAGAGCTGTAACTGGCATGAGTGACGTAGAAGTAAATATCAATTTCATTTTTTGATTCACAGTTCTTTTCTCATATACACTTGGTTAAAACTATCTTTTAGTACTTTGAATAACATTAAATTAATTGAAAATATAAAAGAAAACAATCAGATTTAAAATGTAAGTATTGAGATATCATTTTACACATCCTTATAGTCTTACAAACCCTTAAAAGTACAAAAGCAAACAGTGGTAGATAAATAAGAGACGCAGAAATGTGCAATGAGCTGGATATATCCATAGACGTTATTAAACACGGTGCAAAAATTGAGAGTTCAATTAAACTGGAAGAAAGCGTTCGTGCAAGTCTCTAACATAGAGAGATACTTAAACTTGAAAACTATATTATTTAATAAAATTAAAACTCTCAGTTTAGTTCTAATCGTCTAAGAAAACAAATACTTATTAAAAAAAGGATAACCATTATTTCAAATTAATTATTATGTTTTTGAAGAGATTTTCCTACTTATCTTCAGAGGAACTAATTTGGTTCATTCTTTAGATTGGAAAGTAATGTGAACAAAAACCTGTACTATCATTTGATGACTACCATCGTCGTTCAATAATCATAATATCCCGAAGAAAATTGAAAAAAGAGTGATGAACATAATCTTAAAAGCTACCTTATTTTTTATCAAAATAAATTATGGAAATGAACGTCACGTTCATATATCCCAGTCTGCAAGGTGTGATCCGATTAGTCTCTAATTGGCTTTATAAGATTAAACCACATCAGAGATGATATCAAGTGAGAGTAAGTAATTAGGGACGAATCGAGACTAAACCGTTCGCAGATTGACTAAAATTTAAATTTTGATGCTTATTGTAAGTACTAAAGAATAATTTACTTTGTTCATCTTCTTTTGGATCCATTTTCTTTCGTCTACTTTTTGTTCATCACAATAAATAATAATCTGAGAATAATGTCAACATCAACAAATTCTCGTCTGAAAACGGATTTTATCTACGTGTTTAATGTAAATCGATAAGAAAATGACATTTAGGAAAAAAGAGATTAATAACTCTCTAATGTGTATATTGCTGATATTATTTCGTTCGAATATAATATACACTTGATACAGTAGTGATATGACACAAGTATAAAAAAAAAACACGAATAAATGAAATATAATAACAGACACAATTAATAAATATTAGTTAGACATTAAATGACTTATTATCAATAATATTGTGAATTTATATTAACAAATTAATGATAACATAATTGTTATATTTAAAATGACTCGATTTAAGTGATAAGTGGAAATGTCGTTGTTTTTAAAGGCATAAAAAATCAAACATAACGGTAATCTAAAAACATGTCGAAAAAATATGCCATCAATAATGAAAATTTCTAGAAACACACACAACAGTTGAACAAAATCTCAGGACTTATATGATCACAGTCCATAAATGACAGTTCAATAATCACACTTGAGAGACTTAATGTTAGAGATTAGAAAAATGTGGAGAGAAGAAAATACCAAGCTCTTAAATACTCCAGAGCAAATGTTTATTCGTTTGGATAATTTTAAGCATGAATTTTAACAAATCAGCACAGCAGCTAATAATAACATCGACGAGGTAATTCTCATCCTGATTCTATCTACAACGAACAATATTTTAATAAAATTTAAAAAATAAAGCAATCAATAAATGACCAGAAAACATCAACGGTAATATTCAAGAAAAATATTTGACAATAAGGAATAACATGATATAAAAAACATTTGTCCATAAGAATGTACTGTTAACAATAAAAAAATATACAAAAGTAAAAAGTAATAAGAATCATTTCTTAAAACAAACGTTATTTTTATGAAGTTTTCGTATCACAATTCTCGCTTGAATTTAACTTTAAATACTCAAGAGAAAAACCGAATTCTATCCATGTACGTTTTATTTTAGTATAAAACAGTTTAAATAACAAATAGAAATTTATAAAAAATAAGGTATAGTCGTTTTCGAAGGAATTTGCGTTTTATTACCAGATACAGCCGAGAACAATTTTACTTCATAGTTTGTAGCAATGTGAAATGTCAATATACCAGCTATATTTCCACAATGATAGCAATAATTTGGTGCTGACCATACTGTAACCAAACGATCATTAAACATAAATTTAATACCTAAAAATGTATTAAATTAGAATTAGAATTAAATTAGAAACAATTACTTTTAGATTTATAAAATGATTGACACACCTTGTACTAATTGATGTGCACGACATATCAATATTAATTGATTATTGTACATAAATTGATTTGTTGGTTTTTGACCGAATAACCAACCAGCACCACGAGGAGAAATAGCCCACTATTCAATATCATCGGGACTAAAAAGGAAAAAAAACAAAATACAATCGAACTACAATGTAAATAATAAAGTATTCAGATACTCACTCTGACCACATTAAATCACAGAATGCTCCTGTGTGAGGAATTTCTTGATCACGTTCAATTGTTCTCATTTGATCGATTGTACCGATGTCCGGAGACAGGCCACCTTAATACAAAATACTAAAATTTTGATTTCAACTAAGATGTGTCTCATTTTTTTCTTCTCTGTGCACTCTACAACTGAGAATGTACCGTTAATAAGAAGGACAAGTGACTAAGATTTCTTCTATATATATTTTTACTATATAATTATCTCAAGTATACAAACAAAGACGACTTTGAGGACAGATTTATGTAAAACTAAAGCAAAATGAATCCTTCACATTAACATACCATGTACACACAATACTGTGTTATTAATTAGTGCTCCAATTGGCATCAAATCAAATAATCGGCAATAAAATCTCCATAAATTTCCATTTCTATATTTTTTCATACATTCATCATAGAAACCATAGACTTGTGTCACTTGCCTACTTTCATGATTTTCTCGTAATAACGTTAAACGATTTGGCCATTTTGCTTTGAATGCTAATAATTGTGTTAATGTTTCTAAACTATAATATCCGCAATCGACAAAATCGCCCATAAATATACTGTGTGTCTGATGGATAGCCAGCAGTCTTAAATAGTTCTTGTACATCATAATATTGTCCGTGTACGTCCATTAGAGAACGCAGAAAACAAAACGATTAAATAAAAACAACGAGACACCTAAAAATAAATCTACTATAATGAATGTTGGTCAGACAATTCATTTCAAATAACACTTCACATCAGTAATTTGGCTACAGAAGAGAATTCTATAAATCCTACTGCCATTTAGTTTTTAGTTTGAGCTCTCCAGTCGCGCTATTCAAAAGGTGGTTTGAATCAACTGATTTCTGTTTCATTCTAAAAGAAGTAAACACTGAAATAGATTTCTTTTTTCTCGATAAATATGTTCTACTTTCTCAAGGATTTCGACGATAATATTGTCTATACTTCTGACTTATTTTCATTTTATTCTAAACGAAAGAAAAATCTACAACAAACGACGAAAAATCTACAAGAGAAAAACAAAGATTGATTATATATTAGATAATGGACACAGGCTACGAACACATACGTTTGATGTGCGAAAAAGTTGCCTTCTTCCCACTTCCACAGAGAATATTTTTGTGTTCGTAACTGTACAATGTTTTTTAAACGAAAAAAATCGCTAATGAATAGTTCCATTTCGCCAAACAAAGTTATTTTTTTCTTCTTCAATTTCTAACGACGTCGATCACGATTATCTCTCTCGCGACTTCTTGAACGTGAGTTTTTTTCATGGGGTGGTGTTAAAGCGTTACCTATAAAAAAAACATAGACTAAGATATGAGTGTTCCTAAATAATGGAACTTTACTTACCTCCACCCGCCTTTTTCTGGCGACGTTGATATAGGCGTTTTCGTAAATCTTTTGAAATCTATATAGAATTTTAAAACAAATGAATAATATGAAATCACCTGTAAAATAAGTACTTACGGGTTTTAAGTGCATAAAATTACAGAAACCACCTCGTGGACAATCACTAAAGAAGAAAAATACGAAAAAATGTAACGATGCAGATTTTAGACGACCGTCTAGTTACCCCATTTGATATTGTCGACAGCATGCTTCATGAAAATCGGTTACTGGCGATAATTCGGCATAGATTGCTCGTGCATCAAACCAACGATTATTTAAATCTCCAACAGCTTTTTCCGCATCTTCTTCAAAGCGAAATTTCACATAGCAATTACCTGTAAATAAAAACAAGTCTTGACGTTAGTTTATTTAGCAGTAACAAAATAAAAACAAGTCATACCAGCCAAATGTTCACTTAGATTATCGCAAATATTCATTTCTTCGATTTCACCGTATTTTTTTTCTAGTTCAATAAATAATTCTTCGAATGTGTCATCAAAATGTTCTTGAACTTTTTCTTCTGTTAAATTATCACCCATGGATTTGTCAGCTTTTTGTGAGCTATTTTCTAAACTTAAATATAAATTTTTCATCAAAATTGTTTGACTAAACGTTGGCTTATTGTGTAATTTTGAACAATGTTCCCCTAAAATAGACAACAGGCGATTTTCTTGCTTGGTTTTTGTCTAGTTAATTCTTTATGGATGTTTCTAAAGCAAACTCTGGGTTTTGTTCTTCACTCACCATGTCGACAGGCTCCAATTTTAAAAAAGAATGAACAGTTAACTTTATCCTTTTCAGTGCCAAAGATTGAAGCTAAATAATCCGCCATAATAACTATTATTTAAAAAGATCTACAAAAGAAACAATAATCAAATGAGTGTGTAGCTCGAAATCTATCATCTTGTCGCGCATGAAGAATAAAAATACGTAGATAAATACAAAGGAACCACTATTCAAACAAACGAGAAAGCAATGTTTGACTTGATATTTCAAACAGAAAAGAATGAATGTCGGTTTTATTAATAAGAACGCACTGGAATGAAAAGAAGCATATATTCATTTACCAGACAGTCTAAAAAAGCGCACTAGTAGTAGCATTCCTTAATTTTAAAGATAGGATAGTTCATCCATACATTCATTTTGGATATTGAACAAACAAATAATGTAACTGTAACATAAAGTAAAAATGAGCAGTTTATCTATAGATTCTCATTTGTCTAGCATTCAAATGCACTAAACCCACGCATTAGTGCACTTTATTCTCGATGAAGAGACACATGTAACTTCGGAATCATAGATGATGAGAGACATCAGTTTAACATTCAACTACAATTTTAAAGCATAATCTGGGATTGTTTTGGAAATTTGAATAATTTGGAAATTGAGCAACTGTGACATCTGTTAGAATATGGTTTCATTTCTAGTTTATAGTCATAAAAAACACTTCTGGAACACTTTACTCAACATAGTAGGCTTCACAGAATGAATAGACAAAGACTCATCCTTTTATACGTTGTTGCGTATGAGTGCTGCATTTTGCAGCATAAATAGCCCTAGATAATTTTCGAATCTCCAATATATATATATATATATATATACATAATATTCATGAATAATAAATTAACTAGTGTTTCTAATGATAAGCGCCATCAGGACCACAGATTAAGAAATCTTGAGCCATTGAGTGTTGTTCATAACGCGCATCAAATTTGTCTAACAATACTCAACGATTTTAACAAGAACAAATGGAAGAGTTTAATGGGCTTAATGTTTGGCTCGCATTGACACGTGCAAATGATCGAAAATGAATGTTGGAAAATTATCAGAGAGATACGTTAGGAATTGATGGAATAATGTTTCCCAGTTTGATGTGAATAACAACACAAACTGAAATAATTATTGATGGGTAGAGCAAATATCACTGGAGCTGATGTTATTAAAAGTTATACAGCGGAGAGCTTTGTAGAACCGCGCTATACATTATAATAGGCTGCCACATTTATGGCATTTTAGGTACTTAACATATCAAATACTATCTCGAGAACACTAAATCATTACTATTTATGGATCTATCATCTGCATATAAAATTCTGATATACCATTCACACTGGATTAAGACTAAGAATTCTTAGTCATTCATATGTTTTATGCGCTACTACAAGTACTAAGATTCGTTTTACTTGTTCAAACAAACAAAATCAGACATCTCTCGTTTTTAATACTGCTCAAAACTGATTTACTCACCATCCAATTAGCTATATAAACATTGATAATGATGTACGGCAAATATTTTACTTAAACAACAAACGAAAAAAGATTAAAAAAAAAACAAATAGTAATACAATGATTAGATAAGTACTAAATATTTAAACTATCCATATTTAGTTAATATTTTCTGTAAAACAACAAAAAAGAAAGAAGCAATAATTGTCAGAAAAAATATAATAAAACACAACTTGACAAAACATGTCGAAAAACAAATGAAATGCTTCAATAAATGCCACAAAAATATACATATCGATGAATTAGTAAAAACAGGCTTTGTATATATATATATATATATCACTTACGGATAAAAAATTTGAATATTTCTGCCATTTCTGAAGCGAATCACCCCATATTTTTCAGTAACAGAAAACTTTTATTAGTTTTATTTGAAAAACTATTTAACAAAACAAACTATCTTGAACACATTATGTATTTAGTAATTAAACGTGTTTTAGATAATCAAGCAGCTCAATTTTAATGTAATATTGTGAAAAAAACTAACAGTTTTAGAAAATACATGTATTCTAATTGAAGAATTTTGGAAAACACTAAGATTTTATCTGAAACTCTTTTAGATTGAATCCTAAAGAAAATGAAAAAATAAAGTTCGTTAGAATAAAAGAAAATACTTTAAAAACCTGAATCAAGCATTTTGTTTAGTTTTATGTTTATCCATATGAAATACTGATCGAAAAATATGTGATGAATTGGGTTGAAAACTTAGTAAAAATACTAAAATTTGAGCTTCCTAACATCTAAGATCCTGTCATGAAGTTATTTAGATCCTAGTGGGAAATAGACAGAAACTGCGTAGAGTTTTGTCTAGGACTGGTACATGACGCATGTGGATACTCGAATTTTTTATCCAAAAGCAACTTAACATGAAACATCCGGTGTGTGTATAGATATAAAAATCAAACGAGATTAATAACGGTTAAAAGGAAACAACATCAAAATAACTCAGTATAATCCATTTCTGATATTCGATAAAAGTTTAAAATGATAGTCTGCAAACAACTGACTATTACTCGAGATTTAAAAAAAAAATGAATATTCGAGATATAGATCAATCTGTTCCACAAAAGTATCTGAGAAAAAAGAAAAAGAAATCAAAATAGACGTACAGAAACGAAGCAAAATGAATATTATTGATCGGTTATGTACATTCAGCGACAACATGAAAATGAAATAAAAATAATCTTAAAACTGCAATGAGTATGATCGTATTCGTTTGAGCAAGGCAAAAGAATTTATATTGTCAAATATTGTTTGAATCAATAATCTATAATTTCAAACAATATTTCAAAGCTAGACTATTTAAATTGATTGATAAGTCCTTACCTGGACTATCTCTACCACTATGTCCTTGTCGAGCAGCTTGAGAGGCAATTTTAGCTGCATACATATTTGCTTCTTCCTGAGTTTTGCCAATATTTTTCTTATAACGAATTCGTTTGTTACCAAACCAACTTAAAAAGAAAATAATACAAAGATGAAATAATAGCGGTACATCAACTAAACAATCTCGTCATAGAAACGGATTACTCACTTGCTAACCTAAAATTTAAAAAAGTTGATTAAAACTTTGTAAATAATAATCAGTGTGAAGTAGAAAGAACAAAATATCGGTATACTACTAAACAAACACCTACTTGTGAAACAGATATTGCACATTTTCGAGCAAGTTCTTCTTTCGCATCTTCACTTGGATAAGGATTGCTTAAATGTGAATAAAAATATTCATTCAACACTTCTGTGGCTGTTTTACTAAAATTTCGACGTTTTCTTCTGAAAATAATAACAAAATATGTTGAATATCAGTATATAAAGGAAAAAAACGTATATTTATACCTTGCATCAAGAAATCTCGAACGTAGAATCATGACAGCTTCACATGTCGACTGTTTTAATTGTAATTGTATTGAACTAAATTTTTTGCGAATAATATCGACCATACGATCTATTTCACGGGCTGTAATCGGACGAGCTTGACTTTGTTCACGTAACAACGTCTAAAATTTAGCAAAAGAAACCGTAACATAAGTAAAAAATGTTTTTTTACTACACAGTTCTTACCACTACATGACTACAAAAATCATTGCAATGTTGTTCATATTTCTCCAGCTCGGCATGGTATATTTGTCGAATTTGTGCCAATTTTGCGCGATAATCTGAATGTTCTAGCGCTGAATCACTATCCAGGTTATTACCATTTCCACCAGTGACGTTCGTTGAAGCATTCACAGCATTCACTGCCGTTGACGAGTTGGATGACACTCCTTCAGCCATTAACATATTGTCAAGACGCATTAATTGAGGATCAGATGGTTCATCTTCTGGTAGATGACGCAGATTGATCGCTAATGAAAATCATTAGATAAATAAACAAATGAAATCTAAAGTCTGTTATTTACCTATTTTTTCTTTAATTTCGCACAACACTTGGAAAAACGCGGGTTGCATACTATTCGAATTGAATGCATGTTTTCTAAACAAGTCAATTTACTATTGATTAAAAATTTATCTATGAAACTGAGGTAATCAGTTTGATGAATTATATGCATAATCTATGTCACAAACCTTTCCTGTGCATCGTCGAGTCGTTCATTTACAATCGACATAATTTTTTGTAACATATCATTGATTTCATATCGTTTAACATCTGGTTGTTGAAGATCATGTGCGTTTTCATACATATTATATCCAGTTGAACTTGATAATGACGTTAACGGTGTGAGAACAGTACCGTATGGGACACAAAGCTGATGTAATTGATCCGTCATTTTAAATCTAAATGTTAGAGTATACCAATGAACATAAACTTATTGCTATCTAAAAAGATCTCCAAGCACAGATATCCTCATGCTTGAGCGTCAAACTTTTTGTTAGTTAAATTTGTTCCGAAATATCAGAAAAAGACGACCTGTTGCGCAAGGTTAAGTCTACGATGCTCAGTGGCGGATTTAGAATTTTTCTGGTAGATAAGAAAAATGTGAAGTACCTGTAGTCGCCATAGAAAAGGTAATTTTTGAGCCAGTTCTACTGGCCAAAAATCATATTTTTCCTCCAATGTACAAGCGCTGGCTGGATCCGTCAGTGACAACGCGCAAATAATTGATCAAGTGTTGTTCGAACATCAAACGACTGTTTGAAATCAAGCGCTTTTGGAAAATCGATAATCCGGTTCACGAATAAACAAAAGCATACTATTTTAAAACTATTACAGTTGGTTTGGCATATTCAGTACAATTTTAATGCTAACGTTTCCTTGTGGACCAATTATTCTACGTACTGTAGCGAGCTGTTCTTGTAGATCTTCCAGTAATGGTAGAAGGGATCCAGAAAAGGAAAAGAGATTCAAAAACAGGCCCGTAGCCAGGATTTTGCACTACAGATATAAATCGATATACCGATTTTCTTGCATTTTGTTTTTGGGCTGTAACGGTTCTGATTCCAATATAGTGGTCTGTGCGACAGCGACCGGTCCAGAAAATTAACAGGACGCAAAAGGATTTTCGCATCGGTTAACATCAATGAAGCGCACGAAAAAATACCCTATAATGTACACTAGCTTTTTCTTCACCTTTTTACTTGTCATTCCTAATAATGTCTTTTGAAAAGAGATGAAAGCTCGAACCTTATCTCGTCAGTGATTTCTAAAAGAAATCACATGTGATTGTTTTCATAGCAGTAAATAGCAATTTTTACTTATGGGGTGTGTTCGGACACAATGGGCACCCTCCTGGCTACGAGTATGTTTAGAAATCTTAATTTACGTGTGAATCCTGGCAAAAAGTCTGTTTTAATCAATAGAGTTTTTCCAACGCAAGAAATGAACTCAAAATAAGATACTTAATTTCACGAGTTCATAAACTAATTGAACCAGAAAACGACAGTTCTGGTTTTCCGATGATGAGATGCGTAATTATATGGAATTATATGTAACTTAAAGCATCGAGGTTCTTCTTCAAATGTATAAACTCAACTCATTTCCAACACAGGTAATTGATCCAAATTTGAGACTGAAGTTTATATGGTGTAACATACATATTAACAGAAAAGAGAAGAATAGATCGAACGAAAAGCAGCAACGAAAGATGAAGTAGAACTCACATGCGTAAGGCAAGTGTATTTACTTTTGGAGAAAATTGACAAATAAATACATAAGAGATTCAATTCCATATTCTACGCATTATGTAATGTCTGTCTTCAACACTTCTGACTTGCTTACGTCTCCTGAGCAAACCAACAGCCAGTTTTCTCTACGCACGAGTCGAGGGTGGAAAAAATTTCACAGTACAGTAATATGCTGTTATACACAAGTGTTAGTGATTTATTTCAGAGCTTTTCCTGAGTGTAAGAGTTTGTATATTAGCAATTTTATTCGGACCCCTTAGGTAACTAAAACTCGTCCTTTTTAACAACTTTATTTACATTATCTTTTGTTGTATCACAGTTACATTGTAACTGTTACAAGCTATCTGTCAATACTGTATACCTGTACCTGTTGGACTGTTTTTTTTCTGTGGACCAAAATAAATCTAAATTCCATTCGTCAATCAGTGGACCAGTAATAAACGATGACAGACTAAAAGCGAAAAGTTAACCAGCCTTGAAATTATATTTTTTTAGTTGTTTAATATATTATTTACATTCACTAAGATAGAAACAAACCATCGTTCTAACCATTCATACGCTTATACGGCAATGCTGTGGGCTTTTATATTGACGGTAGCGCTGTTGGCACCTACAACGGAAGACTACAGATTAGAGTTGCATACTCAACTGGAATAGTGCCGAGTAAAAAGATTATGTTTTGTTTTGGCCACCTCTTTTCTTCAATCTTTTATTGCCCAATATTTCCTCTATTCTTTGTTTATCGTTTTACACTTGTTTCCTCATATTCAGATAGCCTTGATCTTGATGATTCTTTCAGCAGACATAATACAAACTAAACTGAAGTTTGACTAGATTATCTACGGCTTTTTTTATACTTTAATTTGAAAGTTAAGTTTTTTTCATGGTGTGTTCTGGGTGTTTTGTCTGAAAAACTAAACTTTATTTCCTCAGTCGTTATTATGAGTAGTCGATCGAAGTTTTCATCCACCTTGGTTTCAAAAAAAAAAATTTCTTCTGCCGATAACAACAGTTACATCCTATTTATAGTTATGTTGAACGATGTTGAATATTTCATCGATCGAGATCAGGAGTAATCAACAACCTCCTGGTTGTTTGGATTCATCCACCCGATGAACGCTTATCACGTCTTGTTTGCTACGGCAACTGTGAGCAGGGCTGTCGCGACCAGTCACACTTTGGGGGGTCGCTTTGGGGGGTGCTGCACTGAGACAAGAATTTTTTTCACAGAATGCATTTTTCTAGTTGACACGTATATCATTCAGTTTTGGTAAGATACAATCATTCACACATCTTATAGCTGAACGAAGAGTCTAATATTAGGTAACACTAAGTTTTGAACTTGTGTTAAGTGATTGAATGCAGTCGATTATTTTGGTTGATTTAACTGTAAAGCCAACAGAAGGCAAGATTTGCCTTCTAAAACAACCAAATGTTCTGTTTGGGGGACAATTAATGAATTATTATACTCACATATCTTTGATCGTTGATTTCAGTTAATATTTTCTGTATGTGACAATTATCTCACGTGTCGGGCGTAACCGATTCTATCGACGACACTTAGTCTAATAACATCAGCAAATGTTCTCACGATGGCATCAGATGGTAAATAACAGTAGCTAAATCCACTAACAAGAAAATGCACTGTGCATTGATTGATATATTTCTCGGGCTATATAAGACTTTACTATTTGAGAGTTGCTGTTTATTCGCGTATATGAGCCACGCTACTTTTACCGCGAATGCAGACAAATGGCATACGCGGGATCATATTAGTTATACCGCAAGTAGGTAATTGTCGGTACCGGTACCACGCAAGTACCGGTACCGAGCGTTGTATTATCGGTATTATCGAACTTTTCGGTACTTCCCTGGTACCGAGCGATTCTATACTTAACAGGATACCGAACAGAAATTTTCGGTACTGCGCGAAAACAGTACCGGTACCGAAGTACCAACAATTACCTAACCGTAAGCTATTTTTAAGATGTGATAAGATTTTGAAAATTTCTCGAAAAATCAGTGAGCGTTATATATTAGTCGTAAACAAAACAAAACGGTGGATAGGATTTGCATGGGATCGCGGTGCAACCCTGTATCATACCGCGAATGTAAGAGAAAAATGCGATTGTGACGTGAATGAAGCAAGAAAGTGGACTTGGGCTTGGTTGATTACCATTTTTTCAGTGAGCACTCCGTACTATATATTTATGCAAAAAACAGCATATTTGTGTTTGAATTTATTCAGTTATGAGCTGATTTCTCAAAAATCTTTTGGAACGTCTAATTAAGAAAAAAGTTAAGCTTATTGCTAGTGCTCAATAAGTCTACGCTTCGAAAGACAGACTGCAAACCTCGTTTTCTATCAGAAGTTTTGCGGAAAATGGCGGAAGAAATTCTTTGTTATCGACAATAGTTGAAACCGTAAAAGTTCCGCAAGGTTCATATTTTGTATGGATTCTATTAGAAGTCTGGTCGGCGAGATCTTGTAACCAGAATCCGTTTTCTTTAGCCGAAGCATGATATATAAAAGTTTTATTGAAAAAATTTGTCATATCAGTAATATAATTCTAGCTGCTGCAGTGGTCTGTAATGTGTATAGAGAAATTGTCCTTTGATAGTTATGCCGCCGAGAGTGACAAAAGAAAATCAGAAACGGAGGAGATTGATAGTACTAAGTAATGGCGCTATTAGTCCAATTAAATAGCTTTGAGTCTGTTCGTCTCTCATTGAAGTAATATACACAAAAATAGGTAATATAACATAAGATTCATTTTTTCAGAGGTTTTCGTGAACAAACAGATATGGGTAAGATATGTCAACAGCAAACTCAAGAGTCGATTGTTTTAATTAATGTAAAAAACAAAAATACTGCGTTGTTTGTGAAGTCTAGCTGTTGACATATCTCAATCTACGAAAATAGAGTAAGTAATTTGATGATCGATTATCTGTTGATGACTACAGTTTTAGGAAATTCGACTTCAACTGAACGCTTCAACAAAACAACGCTATTTCTGCTAAATAAAACGAATATGTCACACTCGAAGGGGAAACGGCAGACCGAAATTAGCCCAAAATAAGTCGAAAATCATCCAAAATCAATTGATTTTCAGTGATTCTCTGTAATTCTCTGTGATTTTCAATAACTTCCAGTCATTTCCGGTGACTTTTCATTTGGTGAAAATCGATGAAAATCGGAAAATCCCAAAATCAGCTCTTTTTTTTTCAAAGTCACCTTGGTCATATTTCATCAGTTTGGAATTGCTCAACAGACAAATATAGGTTTTATCTGCAATTTGTAAGAGAATCAAGCAAATTTTCAACTATCTTTTTTTTTGCTGAGATCTATGTAAGCGGCAAGCCCGTAAAAATACAGTCCTTATTTAAGTTGATATTGACAGATGCTCTATTTCTGACTGAATATTCAGGTGAAAAAAATTGGTTCAACATAGACCCTCATAATTAGGATTATTTTATTTTTATTTATTTTTGATTGTACATGCTTAGAAAGAGCTAAAAGGTGGTGTTACAATATTAGCATGTTGTCTCTCGTTGTAAATGAGAATTTCATAGAAAAAAAATGTGTCGGTTAATGCATGAAACTTGAAGTGAAAATGATTTCTATCGTTGAACACTTTTGTCAAAATTAGAAGATTAAAAAGGACAATCGGCAAACAGTATCAATTAACCGATGCATATTTTATAATAATTTGATTATCTATTTCTCGAATTTTAGATCCAGAAAATGAGTAATAGTATCGCATTTTCGTGCGATTTTAATAAATACAAATGTGCTCTATTTCTCTGCGATATGCAAGAAAAATTTCGTCAATCAATATTAAATTTCAACGGCATAACTGACATTTGTAAACGTCTACTAACAGTAGCAACTGTCCTCGATATTCCTTTAATTGTAACTGAACAATATCCAAAAGGACTTGGTTCAACAATCAATGAATTAGATATAACCAATGCAAAACTGAAAATAGAAAAAACATGTTTTAGTATGATGGTCGACGATGTTCATAATTATTTAAAAAAAAATGAAGATATTAAAATAATTTTACTCTGTGGTATTGAATCACATGTCTGTATATTACAAACAACATTGGATCTTATACGTGCGGGATATTGTGTAATGGTAATTTCAGATGGTGTATCATCAAGAAACGAAACTGAACGACATTATGCATTTGAAATAATGCGACAGGCTGGTGCAATTATAACCACATCAGAAATTTGTTTATTTCAATTAATTCGCGATAAAAATCATTCACATTTTAAAACAATTCAAAATTTAATTAAAAATGTTTCTTCTACATCGACAAATATTCCTAGTTTGCCAATGAATAAACTATAAAAATTTCTATTTTATAGTCAACATATGATTTGCACATCTCTTTTCATACTAAATGAAATTCATGATTTTTTTTTTTTTTTTGTTGAATATATCTGTTAAAAGTGAAAGAAAGTAAAAACTGATTTAAGTTAACAAAAATAGAGATACCAAACCAACGAAAAAGAAGAAGAAGAAGGTAATTATAAAGTCTGTGTACACGCTTAATTAATAATAAATATAATAGAAAAGAAAACTTATCTAGTAAATCTGTCAGTTCATGAATTGTTTGTTGTAAGTAGAGATATGCCAATATTTTAATTTATAACCATTAAGTATTCGATTTATCGCCAAGTTTTCGAAATCTTATTAGTGATTCACCCAAAAATAGGACAGACGCAGCAAAACCAAATGTCTAAAAAGAAAGAGAAAACTTGTTAATGCAGACGTTGAACGCTTCAAAGGTTTTTTTTTTTACGGCTGCTGCAGCTGCTGCTCCAGTTTGAGGTTTAACAATTCCATTTGGTGTGGGCCAAAATTGATTTCCCAAATATGTACTGGTCATTATTCGTCTGAGTTTATCTTCCCAACACTAGAAATTTTTTGTATTTGAGATTTTTTTCAAAATGTATTTAGCTAAATTACTTACAGCAACGACAACTGATATCCCGAATAAACATAGACTATATAAAATACATAGTAGACCAAGCTAAATTTATATAAAAAAATAAAATAAAATTCGTTTTAATAGACACATTTTTTCTACTTACTCCCACTGATATTCTTCGCCAAGAAAATTTATTTCTTAATCCGAGTAGAATATGAGCCAAAAATGTGAATAATGTTAAACCAAATATAATCATTAGAATTGCTTGATCTGCTTGTTTAACCGAATATGCATCTACATCATAGAATACAGTTTGATCCGACTGAAAATAAATTCATTGAACCTGATAGAAGAAGAGAAAAGTGAAAGAAAATAAATTGTTACATCAAACAAAACTACCTGTGTTGTAGAATTTTTTGATATTAAATCAACGAGTTGTGCCCATCCGGTTGATGCAATACATACAGAAATAAAACCACCACCTAATAGAAGCTAAAATAGAAGAATATAGTTAAAATTATGAGTCAAATAAACAAGAGTCATTTTCTCTTACCAATTCAATAATATTTGCTAGTCCCAAAAGACTTGTTGGATAACTACCATCCATAATATATTTTTTTTACTCTAATAGAAAGTACTAAAACAGAATAAAATAAGTCTTATTTATCAATAATTTGAACTTCCAAAATTTCATTTGTATTTTTTTCATCTAAGACATAATCTCTATTTACTTTCTCTACTAAAATAAACAACATATTGTAATTCTATATTCCTTAAAGGACTTTTATATTCACTTGATTAACATCAAATATGTATGAATGTGTTTTCATGTGTATACCATGGTCTACACTATCCGATGGGGATTAAATATTATTCTTTACAATAAAAAAATTTGAATTGTTACTAAACTATTATTTTCAAGGATTTTAAATACATAGTTTAATATTGTTGATCTTTTTTTCAAACGATGTCTTATCCATTTACATGTCTACATTAATTCTGCATTTTTTTTTGTTTTTTTGCATAAAATCAAGAAAAACATTAATAATGATGTTATGAGCTTTTTCACAACAAGTGAGAATGAGTTATTGTGTTTTAAATAGAATAGAATGATAAAAACATTTACCAATACGAGGATTTGAGACTACGATTGTGCAAAGGAATATGAGAAAGCATATATCATCGACAGAAAAATAAAGTGCATTTAGAGTCGCGGAAAAATGCTTTTTTGTATTCACCATACTCTATAACTCGAAAGATTTTCTAGTTTTGATGAGATGTACTGCCAGAAGTTTAAGAAAAATTTTGAAGCTAATATTATTTTCCCATGAAAATTTTGTTTCAAAATTTTTCTTAAACTTCTGGCAGTACATCTCATCAAAACTAGAAAATCTTTCGAGTTATAGAGTATGGTGAATACAAAAAAGCATTTTTCCGCGACCCTAAATGCACTTTATTCTTCTGTCGATGAAATACAGAGAAAAATAAACATCTCAAAGGAAGAGAAAAAAGTTGATAAGTTAACAAGTCGTGAACTGTCGAAGAGATAATATCAAAATATGTGCAAATGCTAATTCTTGCTATATTAGACAAAATTTCACTTAGATAATTTACCATAATACAGGCGTATTTTCAAATTTTGTTCTTTTATGTTTTTGTTAAAACTATTGATATATCGATCACTATTCCCATGTGTCTTTTTTCGTAAAAATGATCGATTATAATGCATGCCTCTCTTGAACAAGTGTGAAAAGAGTTAAAGTACCGAAAGCACTCGAAAATGACACATACATAGAACGCAATATTTCAGCTGTGAATCCACATATTCTAGTTGACAAAATGTTTTTTTTGAGGATATTTCTTCTCCTCTTTTTTTAACTATTATACTACAAATGATTTCGAAGTACAGAATACTTTTGACATATTTTATGTCTAATACGATTGATGATAGAGTTTTTATTTATTCTCTTTGTTTTTTAAATATTATTAAGAGATAGATAGGGCGAATAGATACTCCTTAAGATGGTTCTAATATTAAAGAACAGATGCCACTTTGCATCCTACTCTTTTCGTTGATCAAGTTCTTTTATGATTAATTACTGTTTAGTTATATCCTTGTGAAATCGATCAGTATTATATTGACTTGCGACGCAGATGTAGATATCCTATACGAATTCTAACTTTGTCAAAATACTAGCGAAGAGTGAATTAAACTCAGCAGTTCTGAAGTGTGTTCTGTACATTTTGATAGATGTACGACTCTCATCATTTATGTGAACGACAAATATCTTTGTCTGTAGTTGACAAACGACATAGTCTTTAATGAGGATAAAAATAAAGTCAGTGTACTCTCTCTCTCTCTCTCTCTCTTTTTATGTCGTACAAGGATTTAATAAATAATTAGGCCATATTATCACGTTACACATTTGAAAAATTTCTATACAACTACAGTTAATTCTCACGCACGAGAGCTTTTTCTAGGTTTATATTTTTATTCCGACAAACTAGCTATACTCCGATTTAGCTAAGCCATACTTACTTAATTATTACTAGAATAACAATCCTGATGACATTCTAGAAGAGAGAAAAATGTGAACATCTCTCATTTCCGTTTTATCATCGTATGATCCTACTGTGAATTCTTTAGCTCTGTTCGTGTAATTCGAAACTGATCTTTCAATCTCCATCTTTCGCAAGATATAATTCCAGCTGTGTATATAGATGATCAAGTAAAAAATAATTTTAACAATCTTTTCGGAAAGATAGTAAAGCCTTCCCATTTTATAAGGATCCGTTAAGAGTAATTTGATAGGTACTTCGTCTATCCTTTTAAGAAGCGGCACATGCATTCGTAAGAGATGAATCTTTTTATAGGTTTTTTTTACGAGGTTCAGAGCTATGGCATTCGATTACATTTAGAATCCTATTAAAATTTTAACCATTTTCTGGAAAATCTGTCGAATACATTTTGTCTACGTACCATTTAAATCCGATAATAAATTTATTTACATTGTACACTAAACAGGAAATGAAATAATCGTCTTAAATATATACAATCGGATGCTCGTACAATATTAATAGCCTTTTATGCGATTCAATGCATATGTCAAACTAGAAAGCAGGGGCAGTTAGTTATCTAGGACTATTTCTTTTTTTTTATTCTGTATTGAACAAGATACCAAAAATGCCTTATTTTAGTACCATAAAAAAAAAGAAGAATTACTACATTTTCCTTCCGTTACAGCAACTCGAAAGATAGGCTGGTTTATACGTCATATAAAATCACGATCTCTCATTTAGAAACATGTTTCTTTTTTCTCTCTTTCTTTCTCTCTGAACAGAGAAAACAACAGTTGATGAATAGTCGATGCTACAATAGTATTTTACACTTATTCCTTTTCTTCTTTCTCTGTTCATTTCTAATCAATGGCGGTACAGATCGGAGATCTATTAAAGAGACGCATTATCTAGACATCTATCTGCACGTAAAGTATAACAAATAAGAAAGTCAGAAAAAAAAGAGAAGATAAAAAATTGACATAAGAATGCAGCCTTTGAAGGTTTCATTTTTATGACATAACAAAAATAAGAAGAACCATTTTCTATGTATAAATTTCACTCGTCACCACACCTTCTTTGATAGTGGTAGTGTTGTTTGATTCTTTTCCATTTTTATAATTTTTTTTCTTGAAGCTCAGCGCAATTCAAATACTTATGAAAATAAAATGTTAAGTCAAAAATTCTTTTTATAACTGGAGACAAAAAATAAAACAAGGACAGTAGACTTGGATTTCTAAACTAAAATATTATTAGTAATACTTAAACCATGTTAATTCTTTAGAAAAAAAAAAGGAAAAAAAAGAAAAAAAAAAAGAGTATGCGGTATGACAAATTCTTTTCTGCTTTAAGATAAATAATTATTAGATTTTCTTGAAAAACATATTAAAAGAGAAAATGTCATAAGACATTCATATTCACAATATAATTATTACAGCTGCAGGAGAAATCTTCATTCTTAGAAAGAAAAAAAAAAGAAATTCCTTGAAAACTGACAAGCGCTAATAAATCCTATCTTCATGCAAAAAATGATCATTTTTGACTAGAAAATCGGATGGAATTAGCAAATGTAAATTATTCATTAAAAAAAAATAAAATATGTTGATCAATGGCAAACAGATCTTTACGATTCAATTTGTAAAAGTATATTGAGTGCTCGGTCATCGACTTTACAATTCTTTTACGCAAAATTATTAAATCTTATAACTTTCAGTTTTGTCAAATACAGTTGATATGAATAATTCTAATTTGCATCTAATCTGTATATGTTGTGAAAAAGCGAAGAATTAAATAATCTATAGAAGTTAAAACGTACAGAATGATTCATAAACTTCATCGCAATTATTCGAGCTAATTTAAAAAAACCAATTCAACTTGTTAACTTAGTTACAACAACTAACTAAGTAGCGAGACAGTTTGAAAATTTTGATGATCCTACAATATTTCCGGTGATCCCATAGACGGTTCTATAGAATCAAAGATTTTTTTGAGACTATGCAGATCATCCACTGATCCTGTTGATTCTTCAATTTTATCCTTTCTTCATAGGATATGTATTTGACCGTAAAGTTTATTAGTTGGTAACAGGACACGTCAGCATTACTTCATAGATATTTTTCTGATGAATCAAGAGTTAGCGATTTTAGAAACCTTGAAAAGATTTAGTTAACAGATTTGAAATCTATGTTATACGATTTTGAAAAGTTTTTTCGTGTTTGTAAAATATACTTTTGGCAATATACCTGCTTCTGATACATATATAAAGATATTGATAAGTATAAATTCCCTTTCAGGTTACTAAAATGGTGTAAATATTATTGTTTCAGAACAGAGGTATAAGATTCAAAGTTTTTAAAATACTCTTGGCGATCTACACAAACTGAGATGATGAAATGGCGAAAAGTGGGTCACTGTAATCTGTAGATGCTACATTGCACTTTACACTTTCAAAAATTATCAAAACATTTACTGATTAAAAGTTGCAGCAGTAGAGTGCCTTTGGTGCGACACATGAAGAATCATAGCTGATTTCAATTAATTCTCAATATTTAACAAAAACCATGTTATATTCTCGTATCTTTAGTCAAAAAAGCAAATTTTACTAAGAAAGAAGTATAGACTGATTATTTGTTTCATAAAAGGCAAGAAGTATACGCTTGATATACGAAGTTATTTCTGCATCGTTAGATATTCACACGAGTGATGAAATTCTGTGCTCTGATCGAGAAAGTTACTGAGCGGAAATTTTAAAATATCAGCATATGGCTAACAAGACTATTTTTGCCAATGAAACTAGGTACTCTCCTATCTATTGAATAGAACAGCAACTGAATCTAAAAATTTCAGAATAAGATCTCTATCGGTAGACTAATATTCTGTCTAGAGAACAAAAAATTCTACAACAGTATAGGAAATCTCAGAAAATTTTCACGGTTTTTGATATTTCATATAATTTTCGACTGTTTTAAAACTGGTCAGCCAGACTAGACTTCCTGGATATATTCCGTGATTCTAAGAGGAAGTAGTTCCTACTTGACATCACAGATTATATTGGGATAATTTTTTAGATTTGGTTTTGATGTAACTGTTTAGATCGATATACAATAGCCCTAGTGATTGATTCTTAGAAAAGAATCTGACAGGAATCTGGTAAGAAATTATAAGAATCCGCTACGACTCGTGTAAGAATCTTCTTAGATTCTTATTGAATTCTTACATAAGAAGTCCGCACGAAAGTAACAAGAATTTGATAAAAAGCAGATAGGAATCAGTTAAGAATCCTGTAAGAATTCGGCAAGAAAAGGGCAAGAACTGACAAAAACTACCAATTTTTTTTCCTTCTTTAGTTATCTGTATAGTTCATTAGTGAGTATGTAAGAGGTCGCGAGGCATTTGCAAACCGACCAGTCTTAC